>CAHIKZ030000237.1:1167500-1177500 GCA_903632075.3 Acanthosepion pharaonis | reverse complement strand
TAATCATAGCTAAGGATCGGAAGCTTATGAATGATTGAAATTAACTACAAGTATATATATATTATTCTAGGGTCATTTTCCAACTTATTCCGGATGATCTTTGCCTTCTCTAAACTTCTAACTTCCTGTCCTGCAGTAACAAGCTGCCTCACATGTTTCACGTACGATTTCATTTACAAGTCTTTTTTCACTGCTCTTTGGACTGTCATAGCTGAAACTCCTCTCTCACATTCCAAACATCTTATGGATTGAGTTGGATCTTTTCTAATTGATCTAATTGATTTCTTTAACTCTTTTAAGTTGAAATAATGATGCCTCTTCCTGTTGTGACCTTCTGATCCAGTTTTCCTCTTTATTGTTTTAAACTTATTCACCGTTCTCGTGGTGATTCTTCAATGGCCTTTGAAGATGGAAGCCAGAGTATGAATATTGCTACCATTACTGAATGCCTGAATGATTTTTCCTCTCACCATTGCTCAGTTGGGAAGACAGTGGTCTGACACAAAAAGATTTTGACCTGTTCTCTTTTTAGCTGAATAACTCAACCGGTTTTTCAGTGATTCATTCAACAAATGGTGTCAAGATGGCTAAAGGTTTTATCTGAAAACCTGGAAAAATGAAACTTAATTAGTTTAGTGGTTTTTTAGATATTAAACATTTTGTGGGATGGACTGTTATGCTGTTACGCGATTTGGACAATTTTGCTGTTACACACGGTATGTAAGAGAGAGAGAGAGAGAGAGAAAGAGAGAGAGAGAAAGAGAAAGAGAGAGGGTGAGAGAGGGAAAGATAGGGAAAGAGTGAGAGATAATTTATAAAAAACAAAAGGTAAAGCTCAAATAAATTAAATTTAGAATTGATTCGTCATGATTTTTTATTATTTATTTTAATTGAAATAAATTTCGCTTTCTTAACAGAGGTTATTTTACATGATTAAAACAAACAGAAAATAATAGACTCGTTTTTAAATAAGAATGAATGAATAACAAGTGTGTGCTTTTTTAATTGCAGCCTCGTTATGTAGTCTCCTGCGGCTAAATTATTTTTAAATCTCTCTGAAAGAACTTTTCTTTTATATTTATTAAACAATAACAGAAAAAACTTATTTAAAACATCCATATATATATATATATATATTTTAATTTTAATATATATATATATATATATATATATATATATATATATATATATATATATATATATGTGTGTGTGTGTGTGTGTGTGGGTGGGTATAACTTTATATTTGCGAGGTTGAGACAAAAATCCATGCCCACTCACTCATATTGGAGGAAATCCTCCCTGATTGACGATTTCGTCAGAGATGTAGCCGTACTCAACACATTTGACCAACTGCGGGTTGGTGAGACTAGTTAATCCATTGTTCAGGTGGATGCCCATTGATTCTGAGGAGGTCATTCACCTTTCAACAGCTCTTGAATTTTGAGCTTCTGGTGTTCCATCAGTGTAGAGTAAAGAGCCGGTTGTTTGTTTTATTTAATAAGTGTTATGGTCCGGTTGCTTGTACCACGGTGATAATCCAAGGTAGAACCAATAAAGAAGAACTCGAACACAGGTATGAAATAACAAAGATATATTACAAACAGGAATATATACAGAGAAGTAGAAGTGTTAGTATGAACAATCAGGTTTAGTAGAGAGAACAATGTAGTCTCAACCAGTATCACTATTTCAATGTCTTGCAGTAATTGTCTGAACGCGACTCTCTTTCGGACTGCCTCTGACTCGACTCTTGACTCGGCTTGAACTACTGACTGAATCGAACTACTGACTCCTTGTCTACTCCTGAGGCGCAGTATTTATTAAGTATGGAATATTCCATTATTATTATTATTATGGGTAAGATCCCATAACAATAAGAAATGAGGAACACAATAAAAAATATCGTATATCAAGATCATCACTCGTTCACATCCCAACTTCACAACACAGTCACCACCTCTTTCAATGGAGGTATTCTACCTACGAATGATGGGATGTATCCGGGCTTCGTAAAACTCAGCTCTCCCTTAAAATTTTACTTAGTAATGTGGCCAATTCCTTACAGCAGTTTGAACTAGTTCATCCCCGCCATAATGTTTGGCTATCAGCATCGATTTCATTGGACCAGAGAGATGGAAGCCTGATAGTGCTAAGTCAGGTGAATATGTTGAGAAGTAGGGATGTGAACCTATGATGTATAGCTATATTTTGACATACGGTATGTTTGATTATGTTCATTATTTTGATATTATATAATAAAACAAATTTCATAATCTTTTGACTTACCCTCGTGTATATATATATATATATATATATATATATATATATATATATATATATCCGGCATTATTTCTTATTTATATAATCATTATTTTTTATTCTACACTTGTTGAAATTGATATTTTTTTTCTTTTTTTTTTTTTTAAAAAGCTGTAACATTATCTAGGCCGGTTGATATTAATTTTACTGTTTAAGAAGATAAAATACGGATGTCAACTCAAGCAAATGTACCCTATAAAATAATAATTATAGCAATATATATATATATATATATATATATATATATATATATATATATATAGTATATATGATTGGTATATATGGAATGAATTCCAATAACCAACAAATACTATTCTTAAAAGAGTGCTCAATACAAAGTAGAGCAGATATAATTATTTATTTTTAAAAAAATTATAACATAAATATGTTATAAAATCACTACAAAAATAGCCACTTTGTTTCAACACCCTCGGTGTCTTATCAAGTGATGATGTTGAATGTAAAATAAATGGTTTTAAAAGTTTCGAATTAATTAACAATGTGAAACAAAATGGCTATTTTTGTAGTGATTTTATAACATATTTATGTTATAAATTTTTTAAAAATAAATAATTATATATATATATATATATATATATAATATGATTTGTTATTCAAAATGGTAAATGCACAAATGCAATTGATGAAGTTGGCATAGTAACAGATCTTTTGAAAGATATGGTAGATTTGCATAATTATTTACGGAGTTCATGCGAAAAAGAAAACTTCAGTGAAGGAACAGAAATCTTACTTTATAAAGAAAAGTACTGCAAGAGGTCACAAGTATTGGTTCCTAGTGAAGATCGAATTCAATTCAGTCATAAAGGACTGCGGGTCTTATATGATTCGTATTTATTATGGTTTCCTGCCTACGGCCCAAAGCCAGTAATATTGGATTCCCGTGAAAATCAAACGATTCGTGAAGGTCTGCGAGTGTTATATTATTTGATATTGATTAATGTTGACTACGTATGGCAGAGACGCAGATGTGTTGGACTCGCATTTAAGATCTCAGTGGTAACGCTATGGGACAGCACATGATCAGGTATGTGGTAATAATGATATAGATCGCTGTTCAGAAACTTAGCTTTTAGTTAAATTCAAACACTGGCCACTATGAGCGTTGGTAAATATGCAGATCCCTAACCTAGCAGAGGTAGAAATACGTCCTTTTCACTCCACGTGGAACGTAGGGCCACAGTATCAGCATGCTAATAATGTTGCTATGGCTTTCGTAGCAAGTGGGCTTTTTATAGAGTGGCAATGTCAAACAGATTCCCAAGTGTTTGTATCCATTTCTGAGAAGAGATATTGTAACTATTTACACTATTTACATCGTTCGGACTGTTGTCCTCATCTTTATTGCTATATTCATGACGATTCCAAGGACATATGGTCCAGTGGATAAAAGCGTTAGTTGAGTAATCAAAAGAGTGTCTTGACCCAAAATGTTGAGAGTTCAATACCTGACCACAATAGAGGGAACAAAAACATGAGAGAAAGTTGAGTTACTAAAGAGATTTAACTGAAAATTAGTTGTCAAAAAAGGTATGGCACGTGGAATTAGAACAATCTACCTCATTGAACTAAATAAAGGTTTCGAAGCCGAAACTTCGACGTATATCACCTGAAGAAGGCCGGAGCGTACAACGCCAGAAACATAGTGAATATGACAATAAAGATGAGGATACCAGTCCGAACAATGTACATATGTAAACATTCCCAAATAATTTTGAATGAAGAATTATCCTTCTTCTGGATTGGTTGCCAGTGAAGGTTAAAGAGCTAAGTTTGTTCTGCTATTTAAGAAATAAATAAAATGTATGATATGCCGTTTCCAAGGTTTTTGTGTGAGAAATTGAACGCAATGTGCTCTGCCGGAAATAGAACTCGCTATGCCGATAACCACTACGCTATGTGCACATCCGCAATATGTCAAGTAAACCGCCTTTAATATTTCATTTTTTATTCTCCTTTTCCGTTGTCTTCTTCTAGAACCTTGGCCAGGACGTCTACGATAAGTCTGAACAGGTGTATGTAACCACTCATAACTGAATTGTTTAGGGGTATATGCATTATAATGAGGTATGTAACATGGCCTATACATGCAAAATGAGGTTCAAATCTGTATAGAGGTTTAACGAGTAAAGCACCTGTAAGTCAGCCAAGTGTTCCTGAAACTAGTGTCATGTCACCAGTCGATGATGGGGTTGGACGGGGGGCGATTAAGTTATTTCACTGGGACGAAACATCAGCACTGGGAAAAATAAAGAACAAAAAGTGGTACAAAATGTCTACAACAAAATCTGTTAATTTATGTTGGCATTTTTTAGATTAGGAATTATCATTATTATATGCCTTATTATTGGGACAACGATCAAGGAGGATCTGGCGCTACTTTCCGGCCCGCAAGTGGTCGGCCTCCGCCGCTGGAACCGCGACTGGCTTACCATCTCGTGCGACCTCGCGACAGACCGACGAGCGTGGGCAGCAATGGTCCGTGATGCGGTGCGTCAACAGGAAGAAGCCGGCTCAATCCGCCCAGGGTGAATGCCGCATCAAGTACAAGTACAAGTAAGTTATTATTGGGACCAGCTTGCTGATATTGGTTGATCTTGGTTGTTTTATTCAAACTGTCTTTTATCTCCCATCATTCTTAGATTATTATTTTTTTAAAAAAATACCCCACTTAACCTTTCTTTCTCCAATTTTCGTGGCGTCCACTCCATTTTTGCATTGAAGAATCTATTCTCTTGGAACGGTCACTGTATATCTTTGCATTTTGCAAAACCAACTTAAATGCTCTCATTGATAGTAATGATTTTTTCCAGGCTATCTTTCAACTGTTAAAAATATTCCAGCATTCACATGCATGGCATTGGTGTATCTAGGATAGTCTTCGAATGGCAAGGGAAATTCCACTCGACCACTATCTAAAGTCTCCTGATTACTCTTCATTTGTTTTTGCTCCTTGGTAAGGTTTCTGTTTTCTAATTCTTCAACGCCCAGTAATCCTTTGTGGCTTTATTGCCTTGCTTGGGGTGAACTCGATTTTTTAAAAAATGTCATCCAGCTGAGTCCATTTCTATTAGAAGGATGCTGAAATAATCCTGTTTATTGCTATCACTTTTTGCGTTTCACTTCAGGAGGAGGAAGATTATTGTCTTACTTTCGTTAATTTTTTTTTCTAAAAGTCGTCATGAGTTTCATTAAATCGACAAGAACGTATTTTGGTGGGAATATGTTATGAAGAAGAGCCAATCACGAGAAAGCTAAAGAAATGGAAGAGAGTTTTTTAAAACATGAAAACGTAAAATATCATGAAAAAGAAAATCAAAGCCAGAAGAGAAAAAGGGAACGTGAAAAAGAAACAAAAAAAAAGAAAGACGGAAAACACTAAGAAATAACTATGTTTCTAAAATTTATAAAAAATCAAAAAAGAGAAAAATTACAAAAGAAAAAATAGAAGAAACGAAAAAAAGAAAAAATTGAAGGAACGAAAGAAAGAACAAGATAAAGTAAGGAAAGAAAGGAAGGAAAAATGAAAGAAAACGAAAGAAAAAAAATGAAACGAAAGAAAGAAGAATCAAAGAAATGAAGGCGAGGAAGAAAAAAAGAAATGAAAGATAGAAAGAAAAAAAATAAAAATAAAAGAAACGAAGGCGAGAAAGAAAAAAGAAATGAAAGAAAGAAAGAAAAAATAAAAGAAATGAAAGAAAGAAAGAAAAATAAAAAAACGAAGCCGAGAAAAAAAATGAAAGGAAGAAAAAAGAAAAAAATAAATGAAAGAAAGAAAGAAAAAATAAAAGTAACGAAAGAAAAAATAAAACAAACGAACAAAAGAAAAAATAAAGGAAACGAAGGAAAGAAAGAAAAAAGAAATTAAAGAAAATAAAATAAAAGAAAGAAAAAATGAAAGAAATGAAAGAAAAAATATAAAAGAAACGAAAGAAAGAAAAATAAAAGACACGAAAAATAAAAGAAACGAAAAGAAGAAAAAATAAATGAAACGAAGGAAAGAAAAAATAAAAGAAACGAAGGCGAGAAAGAAAAAAAGAAATGAAAGGAAGAAAGAAAAAAAAAATGAAAGAAAGAAAGAAAAAATAAAAGAAACGAAAGAAAGAAAGAAAAATAAAAGAAACGAAGGCGAGAAAGAAAAAAGAAATGAAAGGAAGAAAGAAAGAAAAAAGAAAAGAAACGAAAGAAAGAAAGAAAGAAAAATAAAAGAAACGAAGGCGAGAAAAAAAAAAGAAATGAAAGGAAGAAAGAAAGAAAAAAGAAAAAAATAAAGAAACGAAAGAAAGAAAGAAAAATAAAAGAAACGAAGGCGAGAAAAAAAAAAGAAATGAAAGGAAGAAAGAAAGAAAGAAAGAAAAAATAAAAGAAACGAAAGAAAGAAAGAAAAATAAAAGAAACGAAGGCGAGAAAGAAAAAAGAAATGAAAGGAAGAAAGAAAGAAAGAAAGAAAAAATAAAAGAAACGAAAGAAAGAAAGAAAGAAAGAAAAATAAAAGAAACGAAGGCGAGAAAGAAAAAAATGAAAGGGAGAAAAAAGAAAAAAAGAAATGAAAGAAAGAAAGAAAAAATAAAAGTAACGAAAGAAAAAATAAAACAAACGAACAAAAGAAAAAATAAAGGAAACGAAGGAAGGAAAGAAAAAAAGAAAAGAAATGAAAGAAAAAGAAAAGAAAGAAAAGAAAAAATGAAGGAAACGAAAGAAAAAAAAATAAAAGAAACGAAAGAAAGAAAAAAAATAAAAGACACGAAAAATAAAAGAAACGAAAGAAAGAAATAAAGATACTTAGGAAGAAAGAACTATACATGAAAAATAGAAATTCCCTGTATAATTTATTTTAAAAGTTCAAATAGAAAGAGAGAACAAATACAAAAAGGAAGAGAAAGAGCAGAAAGAAGAAGACGAAGAAGAAATATTCAATGAAAGAAGCTCAAAATATAAATAAATAAATACATAAGACAGAAAAAAAAATAAATATCAGAATTAAAGACGACAAAATAAAAGCGGCAAAATTAATGAAAAAAAAGAAGACAAGAAAAAAATTGCGACGAACCAAAAGGCAATAAACGCAAGGAAAAATTAAATGAGAGGTTAAAAAAACAAATCATATAATTCATGTAAAAATGAAAATAAAGTATAAAAAAATGAGGAAGGAATAATGAAAAGAAAACATAAATGAAAAATAAAAAAGAATGATAGAAAAAAAAAGACAGAATTAAAAAGGAGAACTAAAAGAGAAAGCGAGAAATAATTCTTAACAAAAATCAAAATTAAAAAGAGAAAAAATTTGGAAAAACAGAAAGAGGCGACTAGAAGAAGAACAAAAAGGAAAACTGATAAAAAGGGGAATACAGGGTGAATGAATGAATTAATGTGGGTTAGCCCACTTCGCCCCGACGAAAGCTTTCGTTAGGTTAAGTCAAACCATATTCTCTCTCTTTCTCTTTTTAACTCTTGCCTCAAGGTGTAGATGAACACTGCCGACGAGGCACATTCACTTCCTTGGTCCTCTGTTGACATTTGAACTCTCACACACACGCACATACACACAAGTATTGGGCACCTCGACGTGATGTACTGATTAGCAAATTTGTCTAGCTAGAAACATTACTACTGAGTATTGAGTTATATCTTCGTTCAGTGCTCCATACTCTCGGCCTTGTGCCACATTTAATCTGCGTTTAGAAAATCATCATAAACACACGTATCTATCACGCACGTTTATTTCACAAACACACACAAACAAGCAAGCACATTCTCATAGCTAGTTTTAATGTCTTTTTTTCTTTTATTTCCATTGTGTACACATGCAGTTACTTTTGTTAATACATGCGTATAACTGCCGTTTGTTTTACATACTTAGTTTTCCATCTTATTTTTATCCAAACTCATATGAGTCCGCCAATGTCGTTTGTGGTCTATACACATCACAATCAAAGTGGTAAGTATTTGTACACAAACGTCATAGATGCCCGCAAAAGAAATAAAGAAAAAGAAAAAATAACTGACATGAAACGAAAAAGGGGGCAGAAATTAAAATGCAAAAAAGCAAGGACGAAAATTCGAATAAATAAGGAAACGGATAATAATACAAATGTATGTAAAATAAATAAAAAATAAAAATGTAAAAATGAACATGGGCAAATTAATTAAGAAACTGAGAGGGCCTGTCACGTGACATGTCGGATCAAAAAGATGACGTAACAAATATACAAAGAGGATCGAAAGTTAGAGGAAGAGAGAGAGGGGAGGAGAGGGGAGAGAGAAATGGGAGAGAGAGAGAGAGATCAAATGAAAAAATACGACGAGTAAAATCTAGACAATAAATAACCAAATAATTCACCAAAATTTTAATACTACTTTGTAAGTGCTTGGATAATTTTTTTTTATAAACCAAGCATATACCAATCCTGGTGACGGATAAACGATATACTTCCGGTCTTAGGAACGGAAGTACTGTGAGCATTCTATTTCCGCCTGACTTCCCTGTAATCAGATGGCAAACCAATAAATTTCAGCAGGTTACATGGCGAGGACAATGATATGTGATGGAATTGAATAGATGGAATAAAAATGTCCCTGTTTCCCACGTCTTTATATCATTGGTCAAACACGCGACGCCATGTTTAAAAATAAGAACGACACACAGACACAAACACATGATAGTGTGTGTGAGGTGTGAGTTGTGGGTGGGTGTGGATGCGCGCTCTTTATTTATGCCAATCGATTGACCTATCAGTTACTCCGTCGACCTTTTTCTGTTTTTGTATTATGTAAAGGTTTCCTTTTTATAGCACCATCGAAGCATTGAATCCGCATATATATATATATATATATATATATATATATATATATATATATATATATATAGAGAGAGAGAGAGAGAGAGAGATAATATTAGTGGTAAATATATGCAAAATATGCAATATGCAAAATATATAAATATATATACATACATGCATACACATACATATATATTTTTTGAATAAAAAAAATCCAAGAGGATAGAATCCAGGTAGAACTCAATATTCAGGACAGAAGTAAGGATATAATAAAAAAAAGCAAACACTAATATTCCATGGTCATAATTTATTCCATTGGAATCGTAAATATGATCCAATAGGTCTGATGAATTGGATCGTATTTACGATTCCAAAGGAATAAATTATGACCATGGAATATTAGTGTCTAAGCCTTTTTATTATATATATATATATATATATATATATATATATGATAAGCAAATATAAATGGATATAAATCCGACAGAATGAAGAAAATATCTGGAAAAACAAACAAAAATTCTTAGAATGTGATTATGTTGTTTTAATTATGAATGAAATGTCGACGTCTGACGTTTCGGTTTAATAACCTTCTTCAGGACAATATTCATCTGATTATGTTAATTGTATTGTATTTTTAATGAATATTGTCCTGAAGAAGGTTATTAAACCGAAACGTCAGACGTCGACATTTCATTCATAATTAAAAACAACATAATCATTCTAAGGATTTTTGTTTGTTTTTCCAGATATTTTCTTCATATATATATATATATATATATATATATATTGTGTATATAGGTAGCAGTACTTCTTTTATACTTGTTTCATTAAAGATGTCAGACAAGATAATGCGGTTAAGCTTTTTGTCTAATGTTCCTTGT
>CAHIKZ030000237.1:987500-1165000 GCA_903632075.3 Acanthosepion pharaonis | reverse complement strand
TTTTTGTTTTACTCTCTCCAGTTACTGAAAATAATCATTTTGCTTGTCGTTTGTTTTTGGAGCCGCCATTTTGGAAACTATGAAAAAGCCAAAAGGAATGTGGACGAAATTCTTACATTTTGATATTTTGTACATTTCCTGCCCACTGCTTCAGAGATAAAATTTCCATTAATGTTTCTATTTTTTTTTTTTTTTCACATTCTTTTAAATTTTTTGTAAGTAAACCGAAAATTCGTTTTAAACAAGACGTGAATTTCTTTCTTTCTATTTTCATATTCTATTTTTCCCTTGATTTTTCCTTGACGTCATCAGTGTCAAAAACAAAATCGACATTAGCTTTTTTGTCCCTATATATTTTATTTTCTATCGTTTTCTTTTACTGAATTTATTCACAAAAGCTATTTATTTACCATTTGTTCATTTTTAACTTTTTCTTGTCGCTTGTTTCAATTTAGATTTTTTCTTTCTTTCTTTCTTTCTTTCTTTCTTTATTTCTTTCTTTCTTTCTTTCTTTCTTTCTAGATATATCCGAAAACTAAAAGTAAAAGATAAACTTTCATTCATTTTCGATAAGGACCATATTTATTTATTCATGTTGAAATGGGCCTATTCTTTTTTTTTTAATGAAAATCCTTCGGCATTCACTTAATGGTTTTATTTTCCTGTCTCTTTTGCTTTGACTCATATCATGAAAATTTTGGGGTTTTTTTCTTCTATTAAATAGAATTTAAAAGAAATTGAACAATTTGTCACGATCGTTTTTGTCTTTCTGACATAACGCACCTATACGCATGCCCACCTCAATTGTTTCCCTTCTCTCCCGTTATCAATACGCCACTCTTCTTTTTGCACTTGCCTCTCTCCCTCTTTCTCTTCATTTCTCTCTCCCTATATATATATATATATATATATATATAAGGACATTTTTATGTTTATACATTCTTTTTTATAGATACAAATATTTAAGCAAATGCTCTGTTTATAATATACAGTATTAAACAACATTTATCGCCCTGCATGTCCGAGAAATTCTCATAGAAAATATGCGTCCTCCCAAAAGAATCGCACCTGTATCTTATACGGAACCGTCATATAGCCTGACGTGCTTTACCGATTTAGCCAGAGAGGGCGTTTCAGTTAGCAAGGTCGATTTTAAACTACAATTTTCCATGATTTTTTCTCGTACATTCATATCATTCAGGCCGGTAAATGTTGTTAATACTGTTTATTATAAAACAGAACATTTACTTAAGTATTTGTATCCATAAAAAAAATGTATAAACATAAAAATGTCTTAAAATAAAAAAAAATTGTCAGACTTTTTCCATTTCATGATATATATATATATATATATATATATATATATATATATATATATATATATATAAAGTTATGAAGAACTTGGTAATCCGTATGGGTAATCCCAAGGAGGATAAAATCCTGAAAGCTCAATGTAAATCCAGTGCTAATATTTAAACGAAATACAGACCACTTTAAGGTACCATTATAATGCATTTTTGGAAGTGCTATCTGATGATCCGGCGTCCTTTAAAGGGACTCTGGTAAAATAAATTATTATAATGGTACCTTAAAGTGCTCTGTTTTTCTTTTAAAAAATTTATATATATATATATATATATATATATATATATATATATATATATATATATATATATATGGGGTTTCATGAACTAAAAACAAAACGTATGATAAAGAGAGTATAAAGAAAATGAAGTGCATGTGTGTGTATGACAGAGAGAAAGAGAGAGAAGGAGAGTGTAAGAGAGAAACAAAGACAGTGACAGAGAGAGATGAGGAGAGAGAGAGAGAGACCGTATGTGTGCAAATGCACACATTGTTTCATATCTTTTTGCATTAATGCAGATGTTCCCCAGGAATCAATCCTTGCGCCTACGTTGACCTATCTGATGGCATCAGTTCTCAACTCGGTATCTACGCTGTTGATACAACTTTTTATTCCAGTGTTAATAGTAAGTTTGATCGGCTAGATAAGATCAAATTGGCAGCTGATATCAAAAACGACCTAAAATCTGTTGTTAACCGGGGTAAAGAATGGCTTAATAATTTTAACCTCTCCAAAAAGAAGCTGATCTCTTTTAATCGTCTGGGAGAACCCTTTTTTTACCTTCTGTCAGCATGGCTGATGCTAACCTCTAATAGCGTGACTCATTGCACCTACTCGGCTTAACGTTTTCCGCTGACATGAAATTGAAAGATTATATTGAATCAACTGCTAGGTCCGTTGCTAGGAACGTTGGCTCCAACTGTCGTGATAGACAATTTTTCTCGACAGACTTACATATTTATAAGTCTACATATTTATAGGTCTACATTTCGTTTTTTCTTTGAATACTGCTGCCAAATTTGGTCTAGTGCTTTTGCGATATATTTAGAGATTTTTTGAGAAAATCCAAAGAATCTGCAATTCTGTTATTCTCTAAGGATAATGTGAAATTCCACCACTCAAGAGTCGTTCCCAATGCAATTACAAGTAAAGGGTCGTGAGATTTTTGCCACCTTACAGTCCAATGTCAAACCCAATGGAAGAGGCTTTCACTTCTTTGAAAGCAAAATTCTTTACTGATCCTAAAGCTTCCTGCAATACAGAACAATTAACGAACAAGCTTACTCGGATCTGGAAGGATCTTTTTTCTATGAATGTCGATGGTTTTAATTCTCATGTGACAGAATTTTACGAAAAGTGTTTGGCCAAAGCTCCAATATTGTAATACACCTGTTTTAGTATGAATAAATAAATAAATAAAAACTAGTCTTTTTAATTACCTCCATCACAAATGGGCAAAAATAGCTTGTAATATACAACCAAACGTCTTTTTCGATTCATTAATGGAATAGTTACTTCAAATTCTCAACTTTATCATGAATGGCTAACGACACTTTTATTTTGAATAAGTATCTATATATTGAATAAAGGTATCTTTATATTGAATAAAATAACCACTTCAATGAATAGTTTTTTTTAATTATTTTAAATAACGGTGTCTTCTTTTCGAATAAAAGTATCTTTAGTTTGAGTAGACGTATGTGCTTTGGTGAATAATTCTGTAGCACAACCACTTTATGTACATTGCTCGCTATTTGGCCATTGCTTTTATTGTCTTTACTGTGTCCTGTGAGTGATACATTATCCAAGCCGTCTTTCCTTTCTAAATATGTATCCCAAAATATTCTAGTTCTGTTTGTACCAGCTTCCTTGTGGTTATTTTTATTAAAACTTATTTGCTCTCTCTCTAAGTATTCTCAGCTTTCGTAGCAGAACCACGTTTTAAGTCTCGTCTGCATCTGTGAGGAAATTGCCTAACATTCACTGACATATAGAAAATTAGATACCCACTAGATTTTAGATGATTCTAAGGACATTTTTCATATTTCTTAATATTTCGCTTAGTTTCTGAAAGGCATCTTTCTCTGTTTCTACCCGCCTATCAGATTTATTAGTCATATTTTCCTTCCTTTTTCTAAACTACACAATTTTCTGTGCCTACTTTATTTTGACGCCCCCAATTATTATTATAATAACAAATTGATGGAAGGTTAAGTAGAAACCTTTGAAATTTATTTTTTAAATTTCTTTTTAATTATTTATCTGTTTACCTGCTTTAAGCATGACTTAAACATTGATACATGAAAATAAAAAGAAGAAATAAATGAAAACAAAAGAAATTACCTTCAGGAATCACGTTTTGGACTGAAAAATTATCAGTATTCATCAGTAGAACAACCATTTTGTTTTGTTTTTTTCTTCTTTTTTTAAGCATTACACCCCAAGCAAGGCGGAAGAACCACTAGCATGCAGGAGCTTACAGAGAGTGGAATTAAGAGTAAAGAGAGGTGTTTGAGGAAAGGATAAATAAAGAGAAGAACAGGGATCAAGATCAAGGCATCGGAAGATGTTGATTGGCATTAAATTGGAAAATTTGAAGATTATAGCCATCAGGGAAACAAGTAATAGGAAGGGAGTTCCACTGTCGGGAAGTGAGAGAGAAGAAGTTTTTTGGAGTAGAAGAGGTGGTTACATTTAACTGTTTCGACAGTGAAAGGGTGGGACCTAGATGCCAACCTAGTAGCACGCTTAAATTCTTGTAGTTGGGGCACTAGTGAAAATAGCTCGTCACAGCAGTTACCATGAAAATATTTGTAGAAAAGACAGAGAGAAGCCACATCATGTCTGTGAGAAAGTGACTGAAAACGAGATGCCAGGTCAGAACCTATCATAATGCATATCTGTCTTTGGATTTTGTTGAGAACCTCGAGATGAATATCGGGGGGGGGCAGACCATATATAGCACAGGATTCAATGCAAGGATGAATGGTAGATTTATAGATTTGAAAGATGGACTCAGACAAGAAAAACCTTCTGGCGCGACACATAGAGAACCCACTTTCCTTTCGGTAGATGAAGCTATTGATTCAATGAAATTGTCTCACTTCAGGGCAGTGGAAAACATGAGACCAAGAAGGCACAGAGAGACGCTTTCATGGAGTTGTGCGTCAACCATTTTGATAGGAGACAAGGAGGTTTCTCTGTGGTGGGTAAATGAGAGCAGTTTCGTTTTGCGGGCATTAAAGTTTACAAGCCATTTCCTGCCCCAGTCAAGCACAGATTGGAGGTTCTTTTTCGAGACCAACGGCCAGGCTAACTTTGTCCTATTGAGGAGTAAATGGTAGTGTCGTCTGCGTAGATGCCTACTTGAGAACTGATGACATCAGGAAGATCGTTGATGAAGATCAGAAACAGTGTAGGACGCAGGATATAACTTTGGAGAGCGTTTGTATGAAAGGAACTGTAGGGGAACCCGTTTAGGACGACCTTCATTTCAAATTTTGACAAGAATGAGTAGATTAAATCAAATAATCGTCCTTTAATACAGTATCCCTGAAACTTACAAACAAAGCCGGCATGCCAAACCTTATCAAACATCTTGGAGATATCTAGAGCCACAGCACGAACTTCGCCGTTATTATCAAGAGCTTGGTATACAAATTCAGTTATGATCGTAAGCACGTCAGCGATAGACCGCGCAAAACAGAGACCATATTGTTTGTCAGAGATTAGATCATGGTAGGTAAAGTACTTAACCACTTCGACATTGAATAAAGCCTCGAAGACATTTTCGAAGAGTGGTAGATGACTGATAGGACGGTAGTTAAATGGGTCAGAAGGGTCTCCAGAGTGCTTAAAAACAGGGACAACAGAGGAGGACTTCTAACAGTTTGGAAAGCAAGAGATTGGTGCTTTCTTTTTTACAGTAAAGTTCACCCTGTACATGGCCCAAGGGCTACTCGAGGTAGAGGGTTACATTAATGGGTAGTTTGTATGGATAGGAGGGGAGAATAACGGTTAACTCTAGACGTGAACGGGTTAAGATCGTAGTGATTAGAGAAACATCTTTTTGGGAGTCTGTTCCCCAGGGCAGCGGTTCATGGGATAAAGCTGTTCCAGAGGAAGTTACTTTTCACTGATGGAATACGGGATTTGTTACTATTCTTTATTATATGTTAAGAAAGTGTCCAGTATTTACTGCCGTATAAGGAATTAGATGTTACATAGGAGTTCGGTGCTCTTTTCATCATGGTAACCATTTGCTCGTTGTTTGAATTTGTTGACCCTCAGAGTTGTTCCGACACAAAAACCGCGCGCAATAATTGCTCAGAAATGGATAGCTAGAAGCCTATTCGTAGACTGACAGTAAAGCAGGGTTCCAATGGGGTTTAATTGCTCGCACGTTTCTCTTGCTCGGTACAGAGTTAGTATATTCTGGAAACGTTACATCCTCTCGTACTCCGGGAAGGGATTAAAAATATCTTTGATACATGCTGTTTATATAAACCCAAATAAGATAAGGTTTATCATATAACACGCGACCATAGACCGCAGTTGTGACACTACGGGCTAACCAATGTCTACCCACATTGTCTTCAATCTTTGACAGAAAATGTATATGGTTTGTCGACATTATTTGTAGCTGCGACCCACCGGCCTGACAGAAACCAGGATTACCAGTAAAGATAAAACGAAAACTACTATTTTAAAGTTATCAGTCAAATTATTAACTAATGGTACAATTCAAATGTCACAGTATTTGAGAGAGATATGTGATTTCTTATCAAGTCAAGCGGATGCCCAGGGAAACGCGGTGGCGTTCTTTCACGGCAGATACTAGCAACGAACCCGTTAATATAGCAAATACTACAGAATAAGAAGAGGTCCTATGGTTATCCTCTCTCATTATTTCCTTCAAACCTCCACGGTAAATGTCACTGGCAAATAAACATCTGTTTTTGTTCCGGTCTAATGCTTCCGGCCTGCATTCCATAACAAACCCACCTTGCACCTAAAAAAAAAAATGATGATTTATCCTCAACCAATAAAACAGATGAGTGTATGCAGTGTATCAGTGACAGTACCTTTGCAGCGAAGCGGTTGGCCCTGTTTTTCTAGGGTGAATTGGGATGTGTAACTGCACCAGTTCACTGCCTACATCTAACTCTCACATATCGCTCCAAGAAGTCGCATAGGCAATCTGTCTACCAGATCCCGGTCAACGGCATCGACCTGCCGGCTATACTCTGCGAGGGTATTTCAGAAGGGTTTCTCAACCCGACCGGTAAAGGGGAACTCAACCCACCTGTGCTAAATGGCCATCAGCTGGTCTTCAGCTTGGGCGTAGAAGCTGCGCTTCAGAGGTCAACGACTTTATCAGAGGGTGGAGGAACTTCTGAGAGAGGAGTATGGTTATAGGAAAATTACGTTAGAAACAAAGAAATGAGTACTGAACTGTTATGTAATATTAGTCCTCCTATATGACAGGGAATGCTGAGCAGCCTGATCCCACATGAAGAAGAGACTTAAGAAGAAAAGAAGAAGAAGAAGAAGAAGAAGAAGAAGAAGAAGAAGAAGAAGAAGATTATTTCTTTTTAACGTTTAAGGATTTTATAAACTACTTATTAATCTCAACATCCTCAGTGCAAAAGAAACCGGCAAGCGCATTATTTTACAACGAATGTAACCACAATTACAACAGAAGGAAGTGGTGATCACTGCGACGCAAAATGCGCTAACTGATGATGAATAAAACAGACATTCAAAATTTATCCGACAATTTATTTAGTTTCCCTGATATAACTCCACTGAGTATTTTCAACTTATGAGTCAAATTATTAACTACTGGTACAATTCAAAGGTCACGGTGTTCGAGGGAGGCATGTGACCTCTTATCAATTTCTTAAGTCTAGCGGATGCCCAGGGAAACGTGATGGTATTCTTTCTCGGAGGATACTAGCAACTAACCCGTTAGGATAGCAAATACTACAGAATAAGAAGAGGACCTATCGTTACCCTCTCTCTAGTACCCTCAGATCTCTTCGGCGAAAGTCTCTGGTAAAGAATCAACTGTTTTTGTTCCGGACAAATGCTTTCGTACTATCTAGTTCCCATGTGTTGTGGAGTAATTTCGCGGTGGACGCTTGTATTTGTACTCAATCGGTCCTAAATAGTTCGACGTACAAAACGTTAGGAACTTGATATAATAGATATTACGCAGAGTAATCTTGATGTGGTCGCTGACTACTTTCGTATGCGACTAACTGTTGTCCGACATCGACGTTATTTAGTAACTGCCCCTCGCAGTCACATGTGGCACAAGGCCGAATTTAATGTGGGGTTCCCGAGACCGTAGGCTCGGCCAAAAAATCCCTGTAGACCCCGAATAAACGGGATCGGGTCTGTCTACCTCCCCGGACGAAACTCTACCCTTCGGCATACCTTCGTCCGGGTTCCTCTCTGCCAGAAGGCAGAGAGTTCGACTGTCGTCCGACATCGACTAGTATTTAGTCACCCCACCACGAGGATATCATGTGGCACAAGGCCGGTTTAACGTGGGATCTCCGAGCCCGTGGGCTCGGTCAAAAATATACCCTTTGAACCCGTATAAACGGGTTCAGGGTCGGTTTACCTCCTTGAATGAGACTCTGCCCTTCGGCATAGCCTCGTTCGGGTTCCTCCCCGCCCGAAGGCAGAGAGTTCAACCGTTCAGACGGTCGTCCGACATCGACTGACCCTCGTTTCTCTTACTATTACTACTTATATTAGGTGGGAGAGTCTATTAACTATAGAATAGATGTGTTTCACCATAACACCATGACAAAACAAAATTGATCTTCAACTGAGAATTTTCAAAGAACTGTCAAGTACAAAAAATTAAATACCTAGAATAATAGATGACAGAAAATGCGATACGGAAATCCGAAGGAGCATTGAGATAGCGAAAGTTACCTTCTAAAAGTTAAGCAAAGTATTAAGAAATAGGAAAATTACGTTAGAAACAAAGAAATGTGTACTGAACTGTTATGTAATATTAGTCCTACTTATATGACAAGGAATGCTAAGCAGCCTGATCACACATGAAGAAGAGACTTAAGACAACAGGAATGTGGTTCTACAGAAGGATGCTGAGAATAGCAAGGACTGAACATGTGAGCAACGTCGAAATTTTAGGGAAAACGAAAACAAAAAAGAGGCTTATACTTAGAAATAGAAAGAAACAGCTGACATTTCTATGGCACATTATGAGAAAAGGGGACTTAGAAAATTTGACACTCACATGGCATGCTGAATTCAAGAGGGACAGAGGAAAGCAGCTTATAAACTACTTTGCGAGAAATAGTCGGCGGAACAGGGATTAGGAGAGATAGCAAAAAGACAAACTTTGCTAAGTGCTACAGATGACAGGGAATTGTGGAGAAACCATGATCGCCCATGTCCTAAAGGGACACGGCACATAGAAGTAGTAGTAGTAATAGACGAAGAAGAAGAAGAAGAAGAAGAAGATTATTTTTAACGTTTAAGGATTTTAGGTAGAAAATGCTTAATGAAAGCCGAAACTTACTCCCCACCCCCTAAAAACACATCATTCATCGATTCCCAAACCCTCCCCATTCGTAGGATTCAGAGTTCGGTCCTGGGTATGTGAAGATTAATTCATCTAATCCTTTCAGACTCAAATACTTGCAAAAGGGCACAATCCGATTCCCACAAAGAGACACTTTTGAAGAACGGATAAAATGAAAACGGATTAAACAAATACGGTAAATGTCTTAAAATTAAAACGCGAATACGAGGTAGAGTAATGGATAGCGGCTCGGGTTGAGGAATCGGAGAGCCGAGTTCGAATTCCAGTCAAGCCCATTACATTTATTTACGTGCTAATTGTTAAGGGGTCCACCCTTTTTTATACAAGTGGACTCACCCAGTGTGTACTTGTACTGCTGCCGGTGAATGAGTGAGAGTGTGAGGTAACCGCTTTGAAGGAGTTACAGTTGCGAGCACGTAGACTCAGAAGGAAGTCATAATTCGATACTCAATTTCCCAGACTGTATATATATTATTATTGCTACTAACCGCATTTCTGGATCTACTAACCGTATTACCAATTGTATTATTACGTCAATACATTTATTTGCTATATTTCATTCCTGCGTTTGTCATTCATTTGAGACCGGATTTCATCCCGGAATCCACAACACTAATACACTTGGGAAAGGTAGGAATCCTCTTCTCCCCTCAGCTATGAGTAAATAGCAGGACAGATCGGGTTCTGTAGCCTTGGATGGCAACTGGTCTACCACAGAAAGTAATGGCAACCTACTGCGTGAAAAATCTACCTCGTCAGTCATATATCGAAAGACAAATGATCGCCTAAGCATGCATCAATCATGGCACATAACTGACTGACTGATGTGTTTGGCATTGTAACCTTTATAAACAATTTTCAAAAACTGTTTATTTTTTACTAAAGTGTTTTATGCTTCACCCAATGCAGGCCCAAGAACCGTTCAAGGTAGAAGGTTACTGATTGAGGTTGTATAGCATCTTCTCACTGAGAGGCTTAATTAACCCTAGTCATCTTAGAACCAGTTTAACGTTTAAACTTTAAATTGAGGATTTCTGTATATCTGATTGATAAATTGTAATTTTAAAATCTGTTTTATCTGAAAACAAGAAAATGACTTTAAGCTTATAATCAGAATATATGAAAAAAAGGGGGTCAGTTTAACCCCTAAATTCTTATCGTTGGTTTAAAATGACGACTTCTTTTTTCAGTATATCTTATTTTCTTTATTTAATCGGATTCACTCTATGCAATACAGAAAAAGTCACTAAGACACGCGGGGGCAGGGTTACTGGGTATGGCAGAATTAGGAACAGAAACATTAATAATGAACGGGAAGAGAAAAGAGTAATCAGGACAGCAGATAGCGATTGACATTGCATTTACATTTTTTGCAGATTAAAATTGGCTGGAAATCATGGAGCCAGAAAGGAGTTTCACAAGAGAGAAAAGAAACTGTTAGCATAGAATTTACGGCTACATCCAGCCAGCTCAACTGTAAATTGATCTAAACGATGATTATAAATTATAATTTTATAAAGTGAAACTTTCACTGAAATATGTTAAAACATTTCTAATTTTTTGCCTGGAAATACATAATTTAAGTAAATTGGTCCCCCCGCCCCCCAAAAATGGAAAAGAATGAAATCTTCAGTAGGATATGGCCTGACACTGACAATAGAAGAATATGGAAACTAAATCATATTGGCAGATTAAATCTTCGAAGACAGGAGAAACGGAATTTCCACGGAGAACGACATTAGATACATCCACTCGGAGCTAAGCTTGTAATCCATGCATGTTCCAACTATTTGCCTCGGTATCGTTTCGTGTTTAACGGGGGGGAAAAAAAGTTAAAATCTCTCTTTCTCTCTCTTTTTCTTTCGATCTTTCTCTCTTTCGTTCAATCGATACAAACATTTAACAAGTGGTATTTTTCTACACATTGTTTTCGCCCTGTTTTTCCAGCGGGGGTATGTGACGAGCTGCATCTCCGGTTTCACAACGTGTTCTTTCGTCCGCACCCATTTTATCCGCTCTACTCGTAACCTAAGACGTTGTTCGGAAATGCACAAGCTGTAGCAACACTATTAGCCTGATACGATCGCTCACATCCAAGCATTTTCGCACACACATCTTTTATTATATATATATATATATATATATATATATATATATATATATATATATATATATTTTGCATGTGTGTCTACATGATAAAATTGAAAAAAATTGTACAGTACATAACGTTAGCGTTTTTCACTTCTCGCGTAAAAATTTAATTTTCAGATGAACGCAACAATTTTGTCTAAAAAAAATGAACAATTTTTTGTCTGAGAGAAAACAACACCCTGATGATGACATTGTACTAATGTCGAAAATACTCGGAATAAAAGGAATATGCTTCGACATGGTAATTTCCATTCTTCTTTTAATAAGGATACGAAGAAACTTGTCCGTACTTACGAGATGATCCTATTAAAAATAAATGGATAAAACTTGTCTAAATTATTTAATGAGACATGTGTTAATGAAAACATGCTGTCAAAATATAAACAACACACACACACACACACACACACAAACACACACACACACACACATTATATATATATATATATATATATATATACTCTCAGGGTCCAGCAACTCAGTTTCTAGGAACCGACATCCAGACACATGATTTAATTATAGTGGTGAAGGATTTGTACAGAACCAACCACACATTTTGGAAGAGCTGAATACAGCAACCTGGTGCCACAAGGTTCCCAAATGGTTTTCCTGTCAGCGTTTTCTTTCTCATAGAATGGTCGCTACCCAAGGATATAAAGGGTGTTTCATTAAGACGGATTATATATAAAGGTATTTCATTAAGACGGATTATATATAAGGGTGTTTCATTAAGACGGATCAAACTCAGCAGTAAATAAATCAGTGCTATCTATTTATTTCTCTATTGGACCCTGTTATTTAAGTCATGGCAATTATCTGTGAAAAATAATATCGCCCAAATATCCGCCAAATCTGAAAGAAAACGAAAAAATCATTAGATGCTTAAACTTAATTCACATTTAAAATCGGTCCAGGTTATTGGGACACCCTTTAGTATAGTATCGGTTATCCTATATGGCAGTCAACTTTTTTTGTAGAGTATCGACTATAGAGTCTTGTTGATAAATTAAAACCTAAATGATAATGTTTTCGAGACAATGTAGAGACGGTTGTAATGCATGATGCCACTGCTTGGATGTTAACTAAAATCCTACAGTTTGATCTTGATGGAACCTACATCCAGATGCTGAAACTCTGAGAGCTATACTTAACATCTCTTAAAGACAACAACCAGCTGAATCACAGCTCTAAGGGTGTTTCATTAAGACGGATTATATATAAGGGTGTTTCATTAAGACGGATCAAAGTCAGCAGCAAATAAATCAGTGTTATCTATTTAGTTCTCTATTGGATCATGTTATTTAAGTCATGGCAATTATGCGTGAAAAACGATATCGCCCAAATATCCGCCAAATCTGAAAGAAAAAGAAAAAAAATCATTAGATGCTTTAACTTAATTCACATTTAGAATCGGTACAAGTTACCGGAACAACCTTTATAACTCAGTCCGTCCTGCTGTTTATCTATAGTTGGGTAGAAGAAGACGATTCATAACTTTCCCAAGGACATTAGCACCTATGTAATGGATTTGACTATTATATATATATATATATATATATATATATATATATATATATATATATATATATACGTGTGTGTACATGTTGAATATTTGGAAAGCGACTTTACTTTTATACATGTTTCAAAGAAAATATGAGTCCCAAAAATCCGTTTATGCATTGATTGTAACGTAGGATTGATCACCCACTTTATATCATCATAATTTTTTGTTTATAAAATTCTGATTAGGTATAAGTTTTCCCCCAGCTATGGATTAATTAATAAGACTTGTATCAATAAAATCATTATTATCTAAAAATAATAATAATAATTTACAATCTAGAAATATTGCAATGGGTTGATAAGCCATAAAGAACAAATCAATCAATCAACCACTTAATCAACTAATAATTTTTTTTTTTCTATAGGCCGCTTAAATCTTGAAAATAAAAATAAAATGATCATATATTTTTATATTATTGTTCACCCATTACATGGCCCAAGAGCTACTCACGGTAGATGGATAGTGAATTAGATTAGTGAGGTTGCAACAGCGTAATAGAGGAAGGAAGAAGTGCATATTATGAGGACATGTTATGAGGACATGTAGGATAGAAAAAGGTTAACCATAGACTTAGATCGTAGTGATCGGAGAAGCATCTTCACAGGATTCTTTTCCGCTAAATAACAGTTCTGAGGAAGAATCTGAGTGGAACTTCTTCCTTATCAATGGAATACGAAGGAAATGAGAATATGTCGACTCTGTGTAGGTGGGACAGCGGGCCCTACCTGTGAAGATCTGAATTAGTGGAACCAAGGAATGTAGCTCGTTTGATTGATTTGGTTTGGTTTGGTGTGTATTATTGATATCAACCTCAATGGGTTATTTAATGCCGACAAGATTTTTAGTGCTGATAATATTTTTTCAAAAATATATTGTTGGTAGTATTTTTTTCAAAAATCTATTGCTGGTGTTTTTTTTTTTTTTCAAAAATTTATTGCTGGTAATATTTTTTTTCGAAAATGTATTGCTGGCAATTTTTTTTTCAAAAATGTATTGCTAGTAATATCTTTTTCCATAAAATGTATTGCTGGTAATTTAAAAAAAAATGTATTAATGGTAATATATTTTTTAAATGTATAGCTGCTAATTTTTTTTCAAAAATGTATTACTAGTAATATTTTTTTTCAAAAATATATTGTTGGTAAAACATTTTCCAAAAATGAATTGCGAGTATTAAAACCTATTTTTATACTTTGATAATGTTATGGGAACTTACCCATAATAATAATGGACTATTCCTGACATTATAAATACTGCGCCTTTCAAGAGGTATGAGGAGATTGTAAGACGAGGAGAGATAATTTAGAACATATTGTAAGGACATTGGAATAGTGATACTTGTCGAGACAACATAGTTCACTCTGACCAAATCTGATAGTCATTACTAATACTTCTACTTCTTTGTATTATATTTCGGTTGTAATATATCTTTGTATTCCATACGTGTGTTCGTGTTATTCTTTCATTTGGTTCTAACCTTGGACCATCACCGTGGTACTAGGAACTTGGACCATAACAGATAACCCCCTTTTGTGGTGGTGGGAAGAACTATTTTCCCATAGCTGGGACCCTGAAAGGCGCTACCATCCCGGGTCAGGGTGGACCTGCGGACACCACGCTTTTCAAAACCTGCTGATTAAAGCCCTTGCTGTCGGATGTAGTTTATCGTCTCACCCAGGAAGCAGCTCGTCTGAAGATCATGCATTCATTGACAATGCTGCATTGGTATCTCACATTGAGACTTGGGGCGACACTGAGCCTAATGAATGACAGCTTTTATTCGCATCCGATGTTCAAATCGATTCCCGTCTAGTAATAAAGTGAGTTGTTACTAAAAGTAGAAATAATCTTTTGCCACCGAAATTCAAATTAAACTCTGACATATATAAAGAAAAGAAAATCAAGAATCCATGCTCTCACTTCCGTTTCGTTGGTTATAGAAACAGCATCATGGGAGCTGAGCCGACGCGGAATTTTTTTTTTTTTTTTAAATTACATGTTTGAAAGTTGTTTTCCCAGCGGGCGCCATAGAAACTTTCAGAATGAGCCGTTATGAGGCTGAAAGTGTGTACATGCATTTCACCCTAAGCAAAGTAATAAAAATCACTAACACTCAGAGGATCACTGAGTGTGAAAGAATATGAAAAAAAAAAAAAGAAAAAAAAAAGAAAACATTATTAAGGATAGAGAACAATAAAGACCAAGAATTAAGAACACTGAAGATAAGGATTAACATTGCAATGAAATTTTTGAAGATTAAAGTTGGCAAGAAGCTTTTTATTTTTTTTTGTCAGCTGCTAAGAAAGTTGGTTCGCTGTGTGGCGTGAGACAATTTTTCTCTCCAGAATCTATCTTACATATATATATATATATATATATACGTCTACCATTCGTCCATGCTTAGAATATTGCTGCCACATATGATCTAGTGACCTGGCTATTTACCTTGAACTCCTTGATAAAATTCAGTAAAGAATCGGCAATATTTTCGGTCCTGATCTGGCAGATCGGCTTCAGTCATTTTGCCACCGCCGAACGGTTGCCTCTCTGGGGCTTCTCTATACATAATTACATGGTAATTGTCCGGATGAGGTCTTCGTTATGGTACTTAGACTTTTTGAATTTAAGCACGGTACTAAACTGGCGTCGAGATCTCAGCAATTTAAAGTCGAGCAGGTTAGATGTAACCGTAAGTTCTATGCTAACAGTTCCTTTTTCTCGCACTTCTTGCTTTTCGAAATCACTTCCTGCTCTATGCTTTCCAGCCAACTTTAACCTACCAAAATTTAAATGCAATGACAATCGTTATCTACTGTCCTCCTAATTACACTCTCCTCTTCCTGCTCATTATTAATGTTTCTGCTCCTAATTCTTCTACATCCTTATTTCTTAGTGACTTTACTGCCTTGTATGGGGTGATACCGATCAAGAGAGAAAAACAGTTCCAAATGTGAAAAGTTCGAGAGAAGTTACATCTAGCCATTTCAACAGTAAAATGGTGAGAGCTTGCTGTTATTCTAGTACTACGCTTATATTCTTAAAGACGAGAGATCAAAGAGGAAACATCAGAACAAGTACTATGAAAATAATTATAGGAAAAGGCAAAGGAGACCTATGTTACGACGGTGTAAAAGTGACTGAAGCCGAGATGCCAGGTCAGGACAAATAACATTGCAGGTTCTTCTTTAGATTTTATCAAGAATCTCTAAATACATAGCAGAAGAATCAGACCAGGTGTGACAGCAATATTCAATGCATGGATAAATGGTAGCCTTAAAAATTCTGGAGATAGATTCTGGAGAGAAGAATTGTCTAGCACGACACAGTGAACCAGATGAAAATAAAAGACATTTCAAACTCTCCTAACTGAAAACTTCGAATTGAAGCTCTTTACATAGAACAACAAATCATTCAAAGAAATCAAGTGAATCATGATAGGAAATTAAAAGGACCTCAACAAGATCCAAAAAGAAGATATTCTTGCAATAATTTGTTTTACACCAAGAGGGACTAATCAGTCATGAGAGAATAATATAATATTCACCAGTGAGAAGGCATGAAGCCTTTTTTAGAAGTATATATATATATATATATATATATATATATATATATATAGATAGATAGTGATAGAAAAAGACACAGATATTTTAAAATAAAATCCCAATCATTTTTTGTTTATATATACTTTGTTCAAATAAATTCATTATGTTTTTGCTTTGAAAAAGTTCGCAGTGGATTAAACGCGTTGGCTACAAATACATACAGTTTTGTTACTGTCTTTTTTCCTTTATATATATATATATATATATATATATATATATATATATATAAACGTTATCATTAGCTGATACTCATATTTGAGTAGACGCCGGAAAAGCGTATATTTTTTCTTTACTTAGATTTCTCTAATATTCAGGCCGGTAGTCAAGAATAAGTGAATATACTGCTTAATAAATAAACGGAGCGTCTATTCAAATATGGGCATCCACTAAAAATAACGTTTAAGTAATAAAATCTGTCGGATAATAATCAAAATACCTATCACTTATATATATATATATATATATATATATATATATATATATATATATATATATATTGAATAATATAATCATTATTGTATCTACTTATGTTTATACTGATCCTTCCCATTTGAATAATCAGTTTCTTGATGTTAATATAAAATTCACCAAGGAAGACGCCGTATTTTTTCTTTGTCATTTACACGTGAAGATGACCTTAGAAAATGTCGAATGTATTTGGGTTAAGAACTGGAAGTGATCAGTAAAAAAAATGAGTAAACACAATATATCTGTGTTATTCTATGAAACATGCTTGAATGAAGATATACTGCATATATATATATATATGTATGTACACACACACACACACACACACACACACGCATATATATATATATATATATATATATATATATATATAGGCTGTCCTAAAAGAAGCGACGGTGTTTAAAAGGGACATTATTTCTTGAGTAAACTATATTATTAAATTATCTTTATGTAATAATGAAGGTGATTAAATGGAAATTTAATTCAATTAATTATGGGAAATAATGCATACTAAGTGACCACCATTTTGGATATCGTTATCACGTGACTTTCTCACGAATTCTCCATAATTCTTGCCAACGATTTCGTCCAGCTAAGTTAATCTGCTCTTCAAACAATATTGGCTTTATTTCCTGTACCAACTCATAATGATGATCGAGACACATTCAGCTGCAAAGAGCTTATTCGAAAGGACATTTCCTGTTTTCTTCTGTGCAGTTGAATTCACATTCAATATTTTCTTACGTGTCACCCGATCGTGGTCCCCGCCTCCGCCACCAAATCTTGGCAAGTTATATACAGAGCCTGTAAAACGGCGAATCTTTGTTTTTAGAGGACTGAATTCACGTTGTTATGCCTTCTGCATCAAAACAATTGAATGTTGATGTTTAAATTAAAGTTGTACACTTTTCGATCGTAGTTGAATTTTCAACTGATCCGTAATAAAATTAAAGACTTATATCTTTCTAAATTTGGAAAAAAAGATGAGAGAAAAATTTGAATTCCTGAATCCTTATTACATATTTACATAGAAAAACCCCATCTCGTCTTTTGGGACACCATGGATTAATATCTTTATATATATATATGTGTGTGTGTGTGTGTGTGTGTGTGTGTGTGTTCAATATCAAGTGGTGAAAGTCTGTTTCGGGCTTGAACGTGATCTTCAGGCCTGAAGCAGACTGTCGCCGCTTAGTGTTAATGCCACTGTCCATTTTTAATATTTGCATAAGCTTTATATCTGATATTGAGTACTTTTATGCATAAATATAGCATACCTTAAAACTAAATTTTTCTCATATACTCCTTATCAGCCTCCTGAGTTCACAGAATTGGGGTGGGGTCCTTCACTTATGCATGTTCGCTTCCTCCCCGTATCTATAAATGTATATATTTTTAGCTGATGCTTTTTTTTTTATAAAACACGAAACATTTCAACTAAAATTTTTTAATGATTTTAGAATAAATCCTTCAAGTGGCCCCATCGAATTTAATAGACCCAATTCAAATAGAGGAGCCCAAATACTCTAAATTGTTTTCAAATAATTCAAAGGAGCCCATTAGATCTGAAAATAAACAAATCTCCTCTGTTCCCCATATCTTTATTTTTCTTATATATTTTTTTTAGTTTTATTAGGGGTCTGATATTAGAGAGCCTTTAGGGGCCCCCTTTAGTGTCGGGGATCCTGGGCAGCAGCCCATACTTGCCAATATGTAAATCCGGCACCGTGTATAATGGATAATATTCTGAATAGTATACATTTTAACAGTATAAAAATCCTAATGGTTTAAGGTGAAATTTCTTCCACTCTAAACTACTGATGTGACTCTATTACGAAGGAGCTGCTAAGTTGGTAAAAAGGCTTTCAAAATAAACTAGAAAACAAGAAAGAAAAAACGATGTTTTTCGATAGACTGAAAATATACTGATAACAAGTAAAAGGGGAATGGAGGAGATGAATTTTTTCCTTTCTCTCACCTTCTTGGTGTGCTTGTGTCGACGACGACTAGCGTAGAAGCCATCAGTACATGGTCAACTTAATCTTAAGTGATGGTACTTTTCTTAAGTGAACATTTGACCCGTGCGGTAAAATAGATTACATTTTAACGATTTCAAGTATTCACGACGGCTAGGAACGAATCCCTAGCCAAAATTCGGTCGATTGATAGGTCTTGGAAAACAGAGATGGCATCTTAGTTATATTTTTCCTTTGTCTACCTAAGACGTGATAAAATTTATTAAGAGGATTTGCCTCATTTTGTCACTTGTTGACCAAAAAGCTGATGTGGAGAAAGCGACAGGTAATGAGTCCCAGATGCAACCCGACCACACAAGGACGCGATAAGAATTCTTCGCTGATGGAAAATTTCGATGATAATTGAATTTAGCAACTAGAGCTAGACCACGCCTAACCTCAGGCACGGGTAGAATTTCAAGGAAGGCGGAGGAATTGCCTGCTCCTCTCGGGCGGTGATGGTGAGAGGAACCCACACGAGATGAAAGGATTTAAGCGGATCGATATTCTGCGATCACCACTCTTCGGGGGGTGGGATCTCGCCAAATTTGGTCAGGCAATCAATTTCCCAACTACCGCATACCCCGCACTGGGTTCGCGTGAAGGCCCATAAATATAGGCAAACGAAGCGAGAAGCCAGTACGGGGCATTGAGAAAAGAAGGATCTAGACAGTCCGAATTGCTGTTTGCGAGCTAGATACGTGCCAATTGGTTCAAGACTCGCTTTGCGAAACCCCGTACAGCTTCTAAAGAAAGATTCCGGCCTTGTTCCAGACTACCAAATACACCTGAATAGCCAGCCCGAAGAAATCACAGAGTGTAAGAAATGAGACTTCAGCCTTTTACCAGTTTACTGAGCGTGGCTAGACATAGTATCACGGGGCTGCTGAAAATCTACATGCTGTTAATCTAGTGAGTAGAACGTTCATGGTATGAGCTTTTGATATAAAGTTGTAATGTTACACAGATGTCTCCTACTTTGTTCCTTGTGACGTCATCTCGCCAATGCTGTCGGGTCAGCGATGTTGAGTATACAACTCGTGCTTCGTCCGCCCTGTGATCTAAAACCAAAACAACGTGGGCGAGGTGGGAATTGAAGGTCGAGTAACCAACTCCAAGGCTGGTCGTAAGGATCGACCACGGACTCACCCGGTGACTGAGGACGGGATTGCGACGTCATACTAAAGTATCTGGTCAGGTATTTAACAAAATGACCGAACAGAATATAAAATATTTTATTTCAAAATATATGGAGTTGTTATAAATCGCAGATATATGAATAGAACTCGTTATTATTGGTTAATTTGAGATCATGAAAAGTATCTATCTTTTCATTTTTAAACATCTTATCATTATAACTGTCGATGAAAACATCATGACAAACAAAATTCAAAACAAAGAACAAATCTTTAAACATCAACTTCTTAAAAAGATATTTTTTAAAAATGATCATATTGTGAACTACTACACCATTTCGCTGAGTCCTAAGCAAAACGATGAGACATCATGTAAATAACTGTTTCAAAATATTAGAAGATAAGATTGATTTGTTATTTACAGTTTATCAACCTTTTTCCGTGTTATTTAAAAAGTAGAAAATATTTTTAGATTGTAAGAATTTTTTGGAGATGACGATGATTTACTGATACAAGTTCTACTAATTAGTCCATAACTAGTGTTATGGCTAGCAAGCTCGTCTCAGATCAGTTACGACTGAATAGTCAGTCAGTTCGATCCACACTGGGTGCCCCATAGTTTCAGCATTGTACCATATCTAAACTAAACTTGTACATTGGTTGATTGGTTTTATGGCATATCAAACACTGTAGGTCATTTAATGACAAATTAAATTATATATATATATATATATATATATATATATATATATATATATATACATATACACAGTACTATTAAACGTAGAGCTGGCAACGTTATTTTTCAAAAAAGCATAGCTGGCAACATTATTCTTTCAAAAACATTATCTGAGGCCTTGCTGTTGGACGTAGTTTATCGTCATACCCAGGATGTGGGTAAGATCTGGAAAAACTAGGAGTTCACTATTTGCCCATAGCTGGGACCCCTAACAGGTGCTACCACCCCGGGTCAAGGTGGACCTGGGAACACCAGCAATTAAGAGGTGGTTCCACGCTCCTCAAAACCTCCTGATCAGAGTCCTTGCTGTTGGATGCAGTTTAACGTCATACCCAGGACCTAAACTTGTAGACGATGCGGATTCATGCCTTTCCCAAGGTTATTTGCCCGTAAGTGAATATAAAGAATCCGACTGTAATTGGAACTCGGCTCTCCGATTAACAATTCTGAGCCACTATCCATTAAATCACGCGGTGTTTCAACGTGATATGGCCGGGTCTCTTTACCTCGAGTGTTCCTGGACTTTTATTGGGTGAAAAATATTAAAAGAGAGAGTGAGGCAGACAGTCAGAATTTTATCACTGTGAAGTCACGAGTATTTTAGATTCTTTAGCCATTGAATAATGTATTAAATACCCCAGTCGATTTTTGGTAAAAAGTATTTTTGCTCCAGAATTAATCAGCCACAGAGAATCAGAAATAACAAATTACTTGAAAGTATTTAACGGAAAAGAGGAACAACAGATGACCCTGACGTATCCAGATCAAAAAGGTAAATGGCACAGCCACTCAAATCCGAGGATGTCAATCTATGAGGGCGGCTGGCTAATCGCCATTGCAGACGCCTGCTAAGGTACATTTGTGTTTGTTCAACATATATCCTCTCTGCTACTGTTATGACCAAGTAAATGGTTAAGAAATAACAAAACAATCTCTTTGACTGTTCCCCCAAGGCCTTCTCTCCTACTAATCTTATAGTAGGCGGAAGAGTCCAACATAGACGATTTAGATGGAGGACACCACAACAGTTAAACAAAGTAGCGGAAAGAAGTTATCCGAATTAAATTAGTTTCTTACCAATGGAATACAAAGCGGACCTTATTTATAGTTTCTGGGAGAGAGCACGATCAATGGTCTGAAAAGGCCAGCACGCTCAAACCCCGCTACGACAACCACCGACTGCTCTTAAGGGTTCTGTCTATCAAAATTTCATTCACAAGGCTATGGTACGGGTTTTCTAGTCACTTTCCTGAAAAATCGACTATGGCGAGATTCAAACCAGCGAACGTTCTAACCACCCGACCATGTGTTCATCTAGAGTGATACCCACGAAATTCATATAACCTGTGTGTTGTAGCATACCTATGGGCGATAATGGGTATGTCCCCATTCACATAAATACAGTAGTAAATACTGTATGTTGGTCTGCGGTTGGAGAATCGTCTCCAGCTGTGCTGGTCAAACTTTCTGCCTCCGGGCAGAGAGGATCCCCAGACGAGGCTATGTCGAAGGGCAGAGGCTAGTCTCAGGAAACAGATACCCGACCCCGACTTATACATGATCTACGGGGAATTTTTGGTCGAGCATACGTGCTCGGATACCCCACATTAAATTCGGCCTTGTGCTACATCTGACTGCATGTGGTCGTTGATCGATATCCTGCAGTTGGAGATTCGTCTCCAGCTGTGCTGGTCAAAGTCTCTGCCTCTGGACAGAAAGAATCCCTAGACGAGGCTTTGCCTAAGGGCAGAGTCTCGTCTCGGAAAACAGCTACCCGACTACGGGAAATATTTCGCAGAGCCTACGGCTCGGATGCCCCACATTAAATTCGGCTTGTGCCACATCTGAGCGCGTTGGTAGATATCCTGCAGTTGGAGATTTGTCTCCAGCTGTGCAGGTCAAACTCTCTGCCTCCGCGCAGAGATGATCCCCAGACGAGGCTTTGTCGAAGGGCAGAGTTTCGTCTTGAGAAACAGCTACCCGACCCCGTTTTATACGGGGTTTACTGGTAAGTTTTGACCGAACCTTCGGGATCGGATACCCCACATTAAATTCGGCCTTGTGCCACATCTGACCGCATGTGGTCGTTGATCGATATCCTTCAGTTGGAGATTCGTCTCCAGCTGTGCTGGTCAAAGTCTCTGCCTCCGGGCAGAAGGAATCCCTAGACGAGGCTTTGCCTAAGGACAGAGTCTCGTCTCGGAAAACAGCTACCCGACTACGGGAAATTTGTGACAGAGCCTACGGCTCGGATGCCCCACATTAAATTCGGCCTTGTGCCACATCTGACCGCGTGGGGCGGTTGATAGATAGAGATTCCTTCTAGAATTCATTTGACTCACTTCTTGCTACTACTTCTACGTGCCGCTGGCGAATCTTATATTTTTTTTATTCTTGTCCTAAGTATTATCGTTCATTAGCAACCTTCGTGTGATTATTCAGTAACCTTCCCTGGGTTACAACACTGTGATAGTCATGTGGGTGGTGAACACGAATAGAATTTCTTGGCACTTCACCTCTTCCCACATAACATTTGAATCCATGCCACAGCCTACATCGATTTGCTATACACCATTAGTCAAGATCCCTATCAAGGAGTTGAACGTAAATTTTCCAGCAGATTACAGCCCTCTCTTACGAATGTTTGGTGGAGAAATTTGTCTGATCATATCAGCTCCAACATGCTTTCAGGATTTTAATCTTTTTGACTAATGTAATGAACATCAATCAGTTTCATGGAAGACACCACGGAATTGGTATTCGACCTTATTAAGTGCGGAGATCGATTTCAGTCAATATATTTCCAAAATATACTATTGTACTTTGAAGAGATAAACGTGGACATAAGTTCGTTTCCTGTTCTTTTTGCGAGGATCTAATTTAAAAAAAAAAGAAGCCAAAATTTTGAATACTTATTTTTCAAAACAATTTGGCCCGGTTCATTCGTGTGGTAGGCATAACAATTTCCTTCCTTTCTAATAATACATTATATTTGTTAAATCTGAGAAATCTATCTATCTATCTATCTATCTATCTATCTATCTATCACAGTCTGCACATTATCTATCTATCTATCTATCTATCTATCTATCTATCTATCTATCTGCTTCCGTCTGTAAGTCTTATTTTGTTCCAGAAACCATATTTCAAACTATTTGTGAATTAGTTCGCGATCGTATTGGAAAAAAAAATGTTTAGTTTTAATTCACGATCACTTAGCGTTACACGAAAATCGAAATCTGAAAAAAAAATTAACAATGTCACGAATTTAGTAGCATTTGACTAAGAACTCTAAAAGTGAAAACAATCTGATATAAAAGTTAAATGAGATCATGTTTAACCTCTGAGATTTGAAAGATACAAACAATTTTATGTGACATAATAGTGTTCATATTAGTTTAAAGAATTTTTAGATGAACAGAAGCACGAACCAATTTGGAATTATACGTGATATTACCCAATGTCGCACGTTTCTTAAAATGGTTTCTGTTGATACAAATATTCCCAGGTGCATTTTATACACTTTCTCTGATTATTTACATTATTCGGACTATTGTCCTCCTCTTTGTCGCCATGTTTAACAACGTCTCGGCTGTTGTACGCTCCGGTCTTCTTCAGGTGGTTGGAATGTCGAACTGAACCTTTTATTTCGCTCACTGGGGTAGACTGTTCTAGTTCCACGTACCATGTTTAATGGATGTCAGTTATCAGTTATCGCCTGTTAATTCCCCTCTCTGATTTCCCATTCCGAACCAATATCCATTACACTACGACGCATATCCTTTGATAATACAGCCAAATCCAAGATTTTTTCATTTTCCAGTAGTTGTTATCGCTCTTTTCACTATTAATGGCGGTTTCCTTCCTAACTTTTTATATGAAGTAGTGTAGAATGTCAGCATCTTAATTATGTCATTATTTTCTCTTCTCAAGTCCAGTAGCTGTTATTGCTTTTTCCAGTATTGATCGAGGTTTCCTTCATAACCTTTTATCTGAAGTAGTGTAAAATGTCAACATCTTGAGTATGTTATTCTTTTCTCTTCTCAAGTCCAGTAGCTGTTATCGCTCTTTCCAGTATTGATGAAAGTTGCCTTCCCAACTTTCTATTTGAATTAATATGGAATGTCAGCATCCTGATTATGTCATTATTTTCACTTCGAAGGATATGTGATATCCATTTTAGTTGTTGCTGGTGCTGTTAGTCTTCAAGTGATGTGGTTTCTATTATCTGGTGCCGTTTGTTGTGATTCTGAAGCGCCAGTCCACAATGTTTAACGAAGGAGGATCTTTGCCTTTTTTTTCACCATTAATCTTAGGAAGTGGTTGTATACTGCTGACACTTTAGATATTTCTGAACGGATTTGGCGCCATGCAATTTTAGAATCTCGATCTGAAGCTATTTAAGAACATGACGCGAATTTTGAGACTTTTGTTTTGGTTTTGTAGCAATTTGCGCGAAACTATCTTTGGTGCTGGCTGAAATTCCTTTTCTCTTATATTTTGTTATAGCTGATTCATACGCCGAGGTATCTAAAATCTTTGGTATTTAGTCATTCCACATCCTGATTTTCTATTACGGAATCAGTGTATGTGCCATCATTGCTTTCATTCCAATTCCAGACCATAGTTTCTGTTTTGGAAATATTTATCTTGATCCCAATTTCTTGGAACACTTGGTAAAGTACATTGATTTTTTTTTGTTCAAGATCATTCTTATACCAACTGTAAATACCTATGTCATCAGCATAGCCCCTCCTAACTATCAGTACACTGGCCTTGTAAATCAGAATCGTTCTCTTCTATTGATAGATACGTGGTATGGAGTGCTTAAATAGACAGTGCCATCTGTATTTGAATATGCGCAGAACATAGTCTGGGACAGGGGTCGGCAACCTACGGCGGCACAGTACCACACGTAGCACGGCAAGGTATGTCCAATGGCTCGCAGCCACAAATGACATCACGAAGAACCAGTAACTACGACAACGCAAAGAAGATATTTAGCTGTTTCAATTTTAATATATACTAAAGTATATATACTATGCTAGCAGCATGGCCCGGCATTGTCCGTGCTTGATTCAAAAATCGTACGACTCATACAGCAATCGCTATCACTTGACTTAAAATATTTTTGCCCTTCCTTGCCTTTAAAGGAGTGCTCTTTGCCGTGCTGATGTTGTTACATACCTTACTTCTTGCCTATCTCACATTGCGAATTTTTTCTAAGCTCTATACTAAACATTAAATCTGTTACGAAAAAAGAACTAAACAAAATGAACACAAAACGATCAGCTTTTAAAAAGGACTCGTAACTGGAAAAACTGAATGAAAAAAGAATGTTAACAACAAATACATTTTCACACCCAAAGAATGTTAACAATACGTTTATCACACCCAACCCAGTTCTGCGAAATCAGAATCAACGTTGAGTTTAAGCAAGCGAATGAGCCAATTGGAGTAAAGTGCCATGGAGATTTAAATTTTTCCCACTTGTGACGAATGCAGCTATAGATTTTTTTTTTTTTTGCATGCTAGCATGCTAGTTAATATTCGTGTCAGTCAGCTGTTGGCTCTCACGCTGGCCAATAGAATCTTCCTGCCTATTCGTGGCAGCCAGCTATAGGTTCTCACTCTGGCCAGTAGAAAATGGCCGCAAACTACATGAAAACTGCCGTAGAAGCATGAAAAAATCGATTATTTCCAGTATCGATGCAAAGTCAGTCTTGGCCTTCCCGCTAACTTGGAGCATGTGCATGTAAATTTTGGTGCAAATCCGTCGAAAATTGCGGCCGTGCATTCGTTACACACACACACACACACACACACACACACACACATCCTGCCTTTTATAGATAGGGATATTACTATATAAGATATATTGTAAAATAGGTATATTGATCTTGGCTTGTATAAAAATACGTATGCTGTTGGCACACTAAATGATTTTAAAACTCGAACTTTTTAAGTTTTTCTTTTTTTTTTTTTTATTAAACTTAAACGTCGGCACATACTTAGCAAAAGGTTGCCGACTCCTGGCCGAGGAAGAAAATGAATAGACTGGGGATCTCATTTCCACCTTGTCGTACTACTGATGAGGTTTGAATTTACTTTTTTATCATTCTTCTTCTTCTTCTTCTTCTTCTTCTGTATGTGCCGTGTCCCCTCAAGACGTAAGCGATCATGGTTCTCCACAATTTCCTGTCCTTTGTCCCTCTTGATAAATTGTGTTCTTTTTGTTATTTCTCCTAAACTCTGTTCCACATTCAAAGATCATCAAGCATATTATGCATTGTTTTCCTCTGTCTATATTTCCTTCAGTCTGTCTTGTGAGTATAAGATTTTCCAAGCCTTTCTTCCTCATTTTGTGGCCCAGAAATTTCAACTGTCTCTTCCTAATGTTAAGTATAAGTTCCTTTTTTTTCATTTTCTCTAAAACCTCGTCTTTGCTCACATAATCGGTCAATGGTATTCTCAGCATCCTTCTGTAGAACAACATTTCTGTTGCTTCAAGTCTCTTTTTCATCTTTGAGAAGATTGTCCTGTTCGAATTTTTGGGTAGTTTTTGTACTAGTGAGCTAGCCAAAATGAGCTGACTCATTTTATAGTCCACCAAGAGAAGGGTTAACCAATCAGAAAGCTCAAAATATTCAATCCGACGTGTATAAAGGCAGCCATTTTGTTTTTTCTCACAAAATATCTTCACTGCCAACCTCTGATATCGAAGACTTAAAGAATTAACAGCCGCTACTTTCTCCGAATCTTCCCTGCCAACCTCTGATATTGAAGACATTACGGACTTCACTGGATTCCATATTCAGAGACTACAGCAAACATGGTCAACATTTCCAGCATTCACAGCCATATCCCGTAAGAGTTCAGTACTCTTTTCTTTGATTCTAAAGAAGTTTTTTTTTCTGTTTCTTAATACTCTGCTTAGCTTTTGGAATGCATTTTTGGATATCCCAATGTATCTTCGGATTTCAGTGTCACATTTTGTGTCCTCTGTTAAAACACTTACCATAATTTCGTACTTGTTTGATTTTGGTATCTCCGTTTGTAATTTGCATTTTGGGCTCATGCTTTTTGTGACAACCATGTTTTCTTACAGTCTATGTTCAATCCTTTCTCCTCGCTTACCTTCACTAACTTCTGTGGAAGTTTTTTAATTTCCTTTTCGGGTCTTCTATCAACACTGTCATCTGTATACCTTATGCTGTTAAAACTGCGTCCACTATTTTACCTTAAGCGATAAAACCCCCTTCGAGCTGGCCGACGACAAATTCGGCTACCAGTTTTCCACGAACAAACATTAGACGTTTCTTTGTTTTTAAAGATACTTTTTTACCATCAGGAATTGTTAAAAGAATTTACTTTTTTTTTATCTGTTGCTTGTTCCATTGGTCAAGAGAAGTTAATGTAAATTAGTTTAGTTTTTCCTTCCGTTTGTGCCGTTAGGCGCCACGGGGAGATATAGTCGTCTGTCAGCAGCAAGGCAAATGACCTGGAGGAGAGATATCTCGTGGGCTCTGTGAGTGTCTGCCACTGAGTCGCTCCAGCGTCTTCTTGGTTTACCTCTCGCTTTCCAGACAGAATCCCTGAGGGTGTATTCTCGTACAGCTGGTTGGTTGATAGGTATACCAGTGAGGAATCCGAACCACTTGATCCTCTGTCGTTCGATGTGTTGTATGATTGGTATTGCTCCTACCATATCTCTTATTGCCTCATTCCTGATCTTGTCTCTCCTGGTCTAATGTCAATTAGTGTTAGGAGAAAACCGGAAGCTAGAAAATGGCTTCCTTTGAATTTCTGGAAACGGATGTCTTCTTTTCTTCTTATATGTGATGTCCCCTTTAATGGATTTCTAAAATTCCCTGTCCTTTGTAGGTTTTAATAAATTTTGTTCTTTTGATATTTTTCCTAAACCCTGTACCGCCATCTATTTGGGTACGATTTCGCGCTAATAACACTGGAAAAGGTAAGAATCCATCTCTCCCCACACCTAGCCACCCAAGCATATCGAATAATATTGCTTTGGTTGGGAGCCGTTCTAGGAGAATTATAACTTTGAATTCAAAAACATTCGAGCGTGGAACTAACAAAGACCACACTGTAAAAAAAAAAATAGTTTGCTACGGAAACCACAAAATTTTGAACCGAACCCTTTATTGAATCTACAGGGCCAGATGTTCCGCTTTCCATGATCGGGGGATTTTTCAAACGCAGAATAATAATAATAATAATTATTATTATATATTTTTAAAAAAATCACCACAAGCAAAGCATTAATGCAACTAGTACGCAGAGGGTTACATGAAAGTGAAAGATAAGAAATACTGAGGAAAGGACAAATGATGAACGGATTTCAAGAAGACAGAAGATGGCGACTGACGTTGTATTAACATTTTTGAAGATGACAGTTACCAGGGAAGCTAACAAGCACCCGCCCGCGTATTCTTCCGGGAGGATTGGCAAAGGAGGAGAAGGAGGCTTTTTCTGTAAGAGTAGATGCTGTGGTTGTAGTGTCTGTTCCGTACCGGAGGCCTTTTCTCCTTCTTTGCGTGACATCTGTTATGTAGTGGCGGTATAACCGGCTATGATTAACTCAGACAAGCTATGATCAGCTTAGACCAGCGGGCCGAGTGGAAACAGTCGGGTCCCCACGTTAAAAACCGACCTTTTGTCACAGCCTGGTTCAGTGGGGTCAAATTAAATCTCGGGAAGCAAGCAAGCAAGCAGAAGAAATTGCGTGGGAAGTACGAGAAAAGAAACAGAGTAGAAATGGCGGTTGCATTTCGCAATTTTAAACAGTAAAATGGTGGGACCTAGTTGCCAATCTAGTTTAAATTCATGTAGTCGGGGCACCAGGGAAAAAATCTTGTTAGAACAGTTGCCATGAAAATATTTGTAGAAAAGACAGAGGGAAACCATGTCACGTCGGTGAGAAAGTGGCTGAAGTCGAAATGTCTGGCTAGAATCGATGATATTACAGATCCTACTTTGGATCTTGTGAAGAATCGCGAGATGTAATTCAGGAGCACGAGACTAGATATGGCAGCACTATTCAATGCACAGATGTATGATAGATTTATAAATGTGCAAGATGAATTCAGACCAAAAATTCTGGCACATCACAGTGACCCAACTTTTCTTGAAGAAGATGCAGCTATTGATTCGATGTAGTCGCTCCACTAGTCAGAGGAAAATGTGAGGCCAAGAAGGCGTATTCTATTGCTCTCCTGGTGTCTCGCATCAGCCATGCTGATGGCAGGCAAAAAAGGTTCTCGAATTTAGAAGTCATTTTTTGCCCCAGTTAATCACTGATTGGAAGTCCTTCTTCTCGTTATACGGGCAACGTTTCAGCAATTAGACATTCAGCAGTAATCATACGTTGAAATTTCCAACCGAGCCCTTCAATATACGATTGTAGATTCTCCTCAATTTGTTTACTATGCTTGGACGATAACATTAGTATCATTTAATATTTACCGGTCTTATTCGTCTTTCTGTCGCGTGTGTGTTTCTTCAATCAGAGTGTACCAAAGCCCAAAGATTAAACTCTCAGCTGCCTAGAAACCAGATATGATTTCAACAAACTTTTTTTTTTAACTCATTTCACTCCAGGCAAGGCAATAAAGCTACTAAGACACAAGGGGTTACTGAGTGTTAGAGAATATGAGAAGAATATATAATTAAGGAGAGAAGATAATAAAAGGACAATAATTAAGAAGACTGAAGATAAAGATTGACATTGCATTGAAATTTTTGAAGATCAAATTTGACAGGGAAACAAGAAACCGGAAGAGAGTTCCACAGCTGAGAAGTACGATAGAAGAAACTGTTGACGTCATTATGGTTTTTTTTGTTTGTTTTTTATTGTTCAAGTCTGTAAATTTGTTTTGTTTATGCAAAAAAATTAAAAATATATAAAATCCACCATGACACTTGCTACAAAAAAGCCTTCAAGGACGTTACTAGTTCTAGGTAAATCCCCTTCAAGGGCGTTACTAGTTCTAGGTAAATCAGCACTGACTTACTCAAAGAAAGACCACATACGTATTTCAAACATAGGTATTTCGAATAATTATCATCGTGTATAATTGTCCTTTCGGTTAATTTTCATCCAAACAATTTACAATTCGATTAAACGGTTTTCGAACAATTTTTTTGATATGCATATAGCTATACTCTTACGGCTATGTCACGTTGAAACACCGGTTCTCGTACGATGACCGAAGTTAAGCAAAGTCAAACCTGGCCAGTACCTAGATGGGTGACCGCTTGGGAATACCAAATATTGTAAGCTTGGATGTGTAATGGCGCGGAATTAGAAATCGGGGAGTCGAGTTTCAATTCCAGTCGGGTTCGTTATATGAATCCACCTCTTCTTCTTGCTCCAACTAGTTAATTAGTAAAATTTGTGACAGTAAAAATCATTATTATCACCAAAGCATTCTTGCAATCTATAAATATTTTCTGGCTTTAAATAACCTGCAAAGTGTTGATAAGCCGTGAAAACAAAACAATCAATACATATGACGATGTTTGCTGAAACACCTGAAAAATATTCAAGAGATATTGCTGCCACTTCTAATCTGATGATACTACTATATATTTAGAGATTCTTGACAAAATCCAAAGAAGAACCTGCAACGTTATTTTAGGAGAGAAAAAAAATGATGATGAGGGGATCATAAAGTGCAGTGCGTCGCTCACCGGCAGGCGAGCTATTATTTTTTTTCTTTTTCGGTCGCCTCAAGGAAATGAATTGCGCGACTCCCTTTCTCAGCCGTTACACTGAGCAGTTATGAGACACCAACTCAGCCGCGCCTACCTCTTTGTCTTGCCTGTCTATCCGTACGTCCAACTCTATTACACGCAGTTCGCCGAATGATTCCTTGACCCTTGGTGCCGCTGGCACCCAGCTTTTTATGCTATTCCAAGACGGCCAAAATCTGCATGGGTGCAAATATCGTCTCGGTTTGGACGAGATAGGCGCGTATAAATCGTGTCTTCAATAGCGGCCATATTTCTTTTTATCATCACTTTGCAGGCAAGACACGGACGCGCTCGTTTCGAATTCTGAGGTAAGTCATGTCATTCGTCACAGTTATCGGTATCGACCTGGGATATCGACTTCATTCGCTTTCCTGCCGCTGTAACGTATCTTCCGTACTTTTTCAATAAATATTTTCATAGTAATTGTTCTGATGAGATTTTCTATTTGGTACTTCGACTCCATGAATTGAAGCCCATTACTAGATTGGCAGTTAGGCCTCATAATCTTAGTGTTGAAATTGCTAGTTGTAACCACAAGTTCTACACTAATAGTTTCTTCTCTCGCACCTTTAACGCGTGGAACTCTCTTCTAGCTTCCTGCTTTACTGTCAACTACAATCTTCAAAAAATGACATGCAATTTTAATCCATCATTTTTTGCCTCCTTAAAACCTGTTCTTTTATTGCTTTCTCTGTCGCTTTCACTCTCAGTAAACCCTTGCATCTTAGTGTTTTTATTGCCTTACTTGGGATGAAATGGTATTAAAAAAGGTTACATTTTTTTTATTTGTCAAACTTTTCTTTTGTTTATTATTCTTGCTCTATGTTAGCCTACTTGGCAACATGTGCAACTTAGTCTTCGCCGGAGATATCAAAAAACTGTCTCGTATGTTTATATAGACGTGGCGTTGCATAGTTAACATGATCCTATTTTCTCTTCATAACATTCTATTTCAGTGTTACTTCAACCAGCAGACGCTACTAAAACCCGTAAAGAATTAAAGAATGTAATATCCCTTTTCCATAACCAATCTTTACACCTCAAAATCCGCATATAAAAGAGTTTGTCTTCGAAGCTTCTTACCAGAGAAGGAAATATAACGTCTTTGAGGAAATTATGCATCCGTTCAGTATTAGCGTTAATACTAGCCCAACTTCACCTAGCAACTGTGCCTGAGTCCACTCCAAGGTATTCGCTTCTGGATTTCACGAACCTAACCCCTTCGTTTCAGCGACGCTTTTACCATTAGAAAAAGCAAGAAATTGAAAAGCAGGCAGGTAGTTGAATAACGCAATTATTTCTTTTACTTGAAAATGCCTGGGCTAAACATGGATAACGAACAGTTGAGGTATACAGGGTATCTGGGTACTTTTCGGACGGTCGGCAGAATCCTTGCAGAATCAGCAACTCTTATTCTAATTTTTACACTGCCAATCATTGACATCCGTTGATTCTACCGACGAGGCTTCAACATTTTTTGGTGTTCTGCTCGTTAAAAGCCTTCAATCACTTTCAACGGACTACCGACTAATTCCAGAGCAGCGGTCATGCTACGAGCCCGCAATCCACATTGGGGATGTCTTGGGCAAGATAACCTGACGGAGCCATCTCTCTTCAGGATGATTTCGAATTCAGAGTTGTTTACTTCTGCTAGACAGGTTTCCATCTCAAGGTAACAGAACTCTATTCTGCTATTTAACCCATAGTTAAGGGTACAAGAGATGAGTACATACTTTTCCTGTGGGTATTCGTGGGATATAGTACGTCACGAACCCAACCGGAATTCGAACACGTCTTTGCGATTTCTGTTTCCGAGTCTCTAACCCTTACACGTCCCTCAGAGTGGCGGTACTAAATTTCATCTGGGCTGCTGTCACTGAAACCGCTTCGAGAAAACTTCTCATTCATTCGAACAGTTTACGCGAACTAATGCCGACAAAAAAGAAATTAACCCTTAACATTACGAAGAGTCAGTTGAGGTTTCTAGGGCATATAACGAGAAAGGAGGGCTTGGCAAATCGATACTGATGGGATAGATAGAGAGCAAAAAGGACAGAGGAAGACAACGCATGAAATGAGCTGGAGTAAACGGATGGTGGAACAGGGCTTGGGGGAAATAGCAGGACAAGAGACAGGAAGTTGTGAAGAGCCATGACCGTCTACATCCTGAGGGGACACGACACATAAAGATGAAGAATGCCCGAGGTCCAGAAAAAACTTATTAAATAGTATGTCACTGTTGTCTGGGAACCTTCCCACCCTTCCTCCGTGGGAAAGGGTCAGTTCGCGCATGCGCAGTAAGGTTTTTTCTGATTGGCGGCCATGTTATCGAGATACCCAAAACAGCCGGATGTTTGCAAAAATCTGAGAATGGACTCGTAAGAGTTAATCAGCATAGAACAAATGGCTTAACAACGTTAGCGAACAACTATTGAACAATAACACAAGTTGTTCAAAAGACAAGCGATGAGGAAGAAAATAGCAGATTTAATCAAGATAAGTATCTGCATTATATATAATAAAGATTCTCTATGTATATATTCATCATGTGTAAATTAAATTTTGTTAGAAAATGCAACCAATCAATTGTTTTTTATGATCTTATTCGTTTTCAGCATCACAAAATCCATACAAGAAAAGGGCGGTTTATCTCCAAAACACAAAAATTTGTCGGAATTTGTTGACCGTTGATATTACAATGATAAAAATATGGATGTCTTTTCTCCTCTTTTTTTTTTAACTTTTGATTTTCTTTAACTAATCATTAGATTTTTCTTTTCATCTGATTTATCGGCAAAGATTATTTCCGAGCGTTTTATCGCAAACAATTCCGATTTTAAGTTTTATTTTCGGCTTTTTATTAGTTGCTCTTGCCAAAGTCGCCATCTCTTTCTTTCTTTCTTTTGTACACTTTATTTCCTACTTGTCTTTGAATTATTTTCTTTCTTTATCTATATCTCTTCAGCAAATTCCGTTTTCATTGCCTTTCTTCCGTCCGTTCTTTCCTTTTTTTTTCTTTCTATCGCTCTCTTCTCGGAATTCACTTTTTTTTTTTATCTCCTTCCTTTTTAATTAATTTTACTTTCTTTCTATCGTTCCAGCGTTCCTTTGTTTTTTCTTGCCTTTGATATTTTTCTTTCTTTTTTAATCCATTTTTTTTCTTGCTTCCTTTCTTTCGTTCGTTTATTTCTTTCTTGACTTTCATTCTTTCTTTCTTCTTTTTTATTTATTTTTTTCTTTTTTTCATTCTTTATTTTTTATTTCTTGGCTGCTTTCGTCCAAGCGTTTTTTTGTCTTTTTTTCTTGCGGTTCCATCTTTTCTTTCTCTTTCTGTTTCTTTCCCTTTATGTTTCTTCTTTTTTTTTTTTTTTCAACAATTTCTTTCTTGCTTTTTTTGCCTGCCTTCTTTCGTTCGTTTCTTTTATTTGTGCTTTTCCTTTTCTTCTTTCTTTTTGTCTTTCATTTTCTGTTTGAAAGAAAGAAGTGGGGGGAAAGTATTTTCCTCCATTTCTTCTTTTTTCTTCATTGCTGTCGTTCGTTCTTTCTTTCTTTTATTTTTTTCATTCTTTGCTTTCTTTCTTTGCTTTCATTTTCCTTTCTTTCTTTTTTTTCTTTTCCTTTCTTGTTTCGTTCTTTCTTTCTGTCGTTGGCTTTTTCTTATCTTTCTTACTTATACTTCTTTTCTTCCTTTGTTTGTTTCTTTCTTTCTACTTCCTTTTCTAGTTTTACCTTCATATACCTTATTCCCCACTTTTCTTCATCCTCCCTCTCGAATTTATTAATATTAATCTGTACTAAAGCCTCATTTATTACATTTTACATTTCCTAGACGATTCGTTTTCTGACCTTTTTCTCTCTCTCTCTTTGTTAATCTTAATTATTCTTTATTGCTAAGCTAGCATGGAATAATGAAAAGAGTAAAACCGTTTTTCTTCTTTTGCGGCTTAGATATCGATCTTAATTAAAATGTTTCGAAATTTCAAATCATCTTTGAGACAAAATTAAATTTCCTTTTTTCTATATTTCCTTTCTTTCCTTTTTTTTACTTTTCTTTTTCACATTAACCACACATATGCATACACAAAATAACACACACACACACACATATATATATATATGTGTGTGTTTGTGTATATATATATATATATATATATATATATATATATATATATATATATATATATGTTTGCTGAAAAAAGTTACTGGGCCGGCCTACTTCTCAAAATCATTATTTCACTGACCCAACATCAGAATACTGGTATTGGGAAGTGGGTCAGTAACAAAGAACTCATATATATATATATATATATATATATATATATATATATATATATTCATCTTCTTCTTCGATGCGACGTGCTTTTCAGAACGTGGGAAGTCATAGCTTTCCACTCTTTCCTGTTATTTGTAGCTCTTAGTATGTTTTATCGTTTTTACTATCCCTTCTCATCTCTCTTCTGTCAGCCTTTTAAACAAAATCGTTAGGTTGATTATGCCTTTAGTACGCCCTGTGAGTGTCAAGTTCTTCAAGCCCACTTTTCTAATTGTCTGCTCTAGAAATTTCAATTGTCGCTTTCTGAGGTTAAGTATAACTGTCATTTTTGTTTCTACATCTCTCACAACTTCGTCGTTACTCGCATGTTTAGTCTATGGTATTCTCAGCATTCTTCTGTCGAACCAGAGCTCTGTTGCTTCTTCTTCGTCTGTGAGGAGATTGTCCAGCATTCACTGTCTTATATGGATATCAATATTACATAGCAGTTCGTAACTCTTTTCTTCGTTTCTAACGAAATTTTTCTGTTTCTTAAAAAAGAAAAAGAAGCGCTTCACGGGAAAGCACTCCACTATCTTTCTCGGGAAGTTATGACCATTAATAGATCATAAAAAAATGAATCTGAGGAGAGTCATGATCACCTACGTCCTGAAGATACAGGAAAAGTAAAAAAAAAAAAAAAAAAAAAAAAGAACTTGTTTTGGAGAACATGCATAATGATTTGGAGAAGTGAGCTGGGCAGCAGAAGACCTACCAGTAACCCCCCACATTTTATAGATATCTTCATATCTATATATTGAAGCTGTAGGTTTGACGGCAAGGATGCGTCTTCTCGCCAGACCTATTCAATCTATACAGCGAAGTAATTCTGAGAGAATTGGAAACACTACCGTGATTTAGCATTGGCATCCATAATCTTAACAGCATAAAATAAGCAGATGGCACAGTACTGATAGCAGACACGGAAAAGAAATTAGAAAATCTCCTACAGAATGTAGCGACGGAAAGTGTGAAGAAGGAACTAAGTATAAACTACAAGAAAACAGAATGCATGGTCATTAGTAAAAGGATAAGCCCGAAATGCGATTTGTAGGTCGGGAACACTAGAATCAAGCAGACGCGGAAGTTTAAATACCTGGGAAGCGTTTTGACAGAGGACGATAAGTGCGACACTGAGATCCCTAGACATATTGGGATGACCAAGGACGCATTTCAAAAGCTGGGCAGAATATTGCGGGACAGAAGGATTTCTTTGGTAACAAAGAAAAGAATACTGAGGTGTTACGTGACATCTGTCCTTCTTTACGGCAGCGAATGATGGACGATTTCCTCAAAGAGGAAGAAGAGACTCGAGGCGACGGAGATGTTCTACAGAAGGATGATAATGGTATCATGGACCGTTGTGAGCAACGATGAGGTCTTAGGGAGGATGCAAACAAGGAGGGGGCTTATACTTAACATCAGGAAGAGGGAGCTGAAGTTCCTGGGAACATAATGAGGAATGAGGGCCTGGAGAATCTGATACTCACAGGTCAAATAGAGGGAAAGAGAGACAAGGGAAAACAAAGCGTCATTCTCAGATGATTGGTAAACAAGAAGGATGATAAGGGTATCATGGACCGTTGACAGAGGACGATAAGTGCGACACTGAGATCCCTAGACATATTGGGATGACCAAGGACGCATTCCAAAAGCTGGGCAGAATATTGCGAGACAGCAGGATTTCTTTGGTAACAAAGAAAAGAATACTGTGCTGTTACGTGACATCTGTCCTTCTTTACGGCAGCGAATGCTGGACGATTTCCTCAAAGATAAAGAAGAGACTCGAGGTGACAGAGATATGGTTCTACAGAGGGATGTTAAGGATATCATGGACCGAACGTGTGAGGAACGATGAGATCTTAGAGAGGTTGCAAACAAGGAGGAGGCTTATATTTAACATCAGGAAGAGGCAGCTGAAGTTTCTGAGACACATAATGAGGAATGAGGGCCTGGAGAATCTGATACTCACAGGTCAAATAGAGGGAAAGAGAGACAAGGGAAAACAAAGCGTCATTCTCAGATGATTGGTAAACAAGAAGGATGATAAGGGTATCATGGACCGTTGTGAGCAACTATGAGGTCTTAGGGAGGATGCAAACAAGGAGGAGGCTTATACTTAACACCAGGAAGAGGGAGCTGAAGTTCCTGGGAACATAATGAGGATGGAGGGCCTAGAGAATCTGATACTCACGGGTTGAACAGAGGGAAAGTGAGACAAGGGAAAGAGAGACAAGGGAAAATAATTTATAGCGGCTTTAAGCAAATGGATGACAGAAGGTAGTCTGGGGCAGGTGGCAGAGCGAAGAAACTTTTTGAGAGCTGCAAGGGATAGAGGGAAGAGGAGAGTCATGATCGCCTACGACCTGAAAGGACACGGCAAATAGAAAGAAAGGTGTACAGTTGCTTAAAGGTTATTGGCACGAAAACTGGAATCACTTTGTTCACTTTCTGGCCTAGTCTCCCTTACTGTTCACTTTCGTATTAATGGGAAAGGCAAAAAAGGATGGTAGCCAATTTAGGAAAAGAACAATTCTGTATTCAAACTCGTCGAACATACAACAGGAAACACTTCCCTTATCTATCTATCTATCTATCTATATATATATATATATATATATATATATATATATATATATATGACCTTGGGAAGGTTATGAATCCTCCTCTTCTTCCCCAGCCATGGGTAAATAGCTGATCTGAACGGGTTCTATAACCTTGGATTGCGACTGGTCTACCGCCGAAAGAAATGGCAACCTACTGCCTTGTTAGTCATAGATATTTTATTTTTGTCGGCGCTTGAATGTTCACATCTATACCATTTTCTTAATGGATGTAAACGATAGTGACTATTCACAGATTCCTTTATTCTGTTATATGTAGTTGGGGTACCATGATTTCTTGGGAAAGATAAAGGAATTGTATATATATATATATATATATATATATATATATATATATATATATATATATAAGATGTTTGCAAAATTTACGTGAAACTAACATGTTTTTCTGGCTAACAAAATTCTGCAAAATATTGTTCAATAGATATCTAGAGCTATTTAAATTCACGAATCAGGAGAATTTCGCGTAACTTATCCTGTCTTCAAACTCGTGATCCGAAACACTTAATTTGCCCAAATAAGTCAATTGAATATATATATATATATATATATATATATATATATATACAAAGCAGGAACCCCAATACATACCACCACCACACGCATTCACACCCACATAAAAAATACAATTATGAACATACACTGAACAGCGCAAAAAAAAACCTGTACAGACCACCACACCACAACACAAACAGTCAAAGATCAGAACACACACACATTCACACAACCAACTCTTACAAATACCACCTAGCACAACAAACCAAACCAGGCAACCATTACCTATATCCAGGAGTACAACCAGAATTTCACAAAAAGTTCTACACACAATCCACATACAATCAATACAAAAACAACAAACCTAGGAACATCTGGAACAGGCCCCTAACAAAAGCCAACACACCTATATATAGAGCCATCGAGAAACAAACAACCCCAATTTTACCAAGGGAAACTCTCACTGGCTAGAAAACTCAAAATGTACAGGAAGAAGGTATCTCTTAGAAAACCCAAGATATATTAAAAGAAACAATCATTATTTTTTAGAAGCCCCAGTCCGAACAAGAAAACCCGTTTAGATGACACAAAACCCAAAATAATAAACCTATCTACATATACACTTACAAATGACGAAATCAACCTACTGAAATTGGGCCCTAAAATTCTGCCCTGCTCCTAAAAAGCAATATAGTAGACTTAAAAAAAAAAGACATTAAGGAATTTGAACGCAAACTGAGACTAAGAGAAATATTTAACAATAGCAAAAGTAGTACAGATGAGTCACTAGTAAAAAACAAATCAATTTATTCCCAAACAAAAATAACAATACCAATGAGATAAATATATTTTTTGAAAAACTCTGGAACCTTGACCTACAGGAAAAATCCAAATCATTCGACAATCTCACATATAGACAAAGACTAGCCTTAGAGAACATTCGAAAAAATAATAACATAATTATAAAAAAGCAGATAAAGGCAGCGCTATAGTAATCATGGACAGAACATACTATAAAACAAAAATTCTAGAAACACTAGAGGATAGGAACAGCTACAAAGTAATTGACACTAACATAGACAAAAACATTATAACAAAAATTACAAAACTCTGCACAACACATAATAAAATATTAACAAAAAAAGAGAAGGATTTCCTAATAAACTTTGTACCAAAAACAAGTAATTTCTACGGACTAGAAAATCGAGTGAAAATAAAAGCAGCTATACATACACAAAAATCTGAATACATTAGCATCCCAAACCCCAGTGACCTTACATTCAGACCCATAGTAGCAGGACCAGTCTGTCCCACTAGCAAACTCAGTAACCTAATAGACATAATATTGCAACCATATACTAAACAAATTAAAAGCCACATCAAAGACGATATCCATTTCCTTAGCTGCATACCACAAAAGGTAGATCCGGGAACGCTTATGGCAACTTTTGACATCAGTAGCCTATACAGTAACATACCCCATGAACTAGGGAAAAAAAAGCGATCTCATTCTGGATTGAAAACATCAAGAAATACTACATCCGAGATTCACTAAAGAGTTCATTATCGATAGTATAGACCTAATTCTAAACAATAACACCTTTGAATTTGACAACAAAAAACTATATCCAAACCCTAGGTACTGCGATGGGGAACAAAAATGGCACCAACATATGCCACCCTAACATTAGCTTACCTAGAAGAAAACCTCTATGAAAAGATAGAACAAATATATGGGACAAATATAAAGACCCAATTCAAAAATCTTGGAAAAGATATCTAGATGATTGCTTCATCTTTTGAAATCATCATGGGGTGATATTAACCAATTCCATACACTACTTCAAAACTTACACCCAAAAAATCAAATTCACGCAAGAATATAATTTTAACGAATTACCATTTTAGATATACCATTAGAAATAAAAACAACCACATAATCACAGATATCTACCACAAACCCACAGACACCCAACAATACGTTCATTTCAAGAGCCATCACCCAAAAAAAAAAATCCATCCCCTATTCCCTAGCACGTAGAATTTGTACAATAGTGACTGATAAACATCTCCGAAAAATCCGCTTAGAAGAACTACATAAAACTCTCAAGAAACGAGGCTACCCCACAACACTAATAAACAAAGGTATTGAACTCGCGAAAGAAATTCCTCTAGACCAACTTAGAAATAAAAGAAACGTAACGTCGAACAAACTCTAGCATATGTCTCAACGTACAACAAAAAAACACCCAGAAATATTCCCAGAAATCACAAAAAATCTAGATTTACTTAGCAAGAATAATAAACTGAATAATATACTAAAAACAACCAAAATAATTAAGAGCAAACGCCAATCTAGAAACCTAAAACACATATTAACCTCATCTAAATTTAGTCAACACAAAATACAGGGAGTCAAAATGCAACAAAAAAGATGTGAAGTTTGTGATATCATTATAGAAGGAAACTCCTACACTTTTGAAAACCCAAAAAAACATTCACAATAAACAAAAACTTAAACTGCAACTCCAAAATGTAGTTTATGCACTTAAATGCACAAATGTAAGAAGTCATATATAGGCATCAGCCAACAACTGAACAACAGGGTCTCCCTACACAAAAGCAATATAAAATTGACAGACAACAGAAAACTTTTTGTATCACAACACATTTTCAAATGTAACCAGGTAAGTTTAATATCATGCCGATATATCAAACAGACAATTACTCGTATCTACAAATACAGGAAAAAAACTTTATAGACAAATTCAAACCCGAACTGAATAGATCGTAACCCCCCCAAAAAAAAAAAAAAAAAAACATGCACACAGGGTGACCAAATACAATGATCGCTCACATACATGGACGCACACTCATATACGGGAGACACGAGGAGATATATATATATATGTGTATGTACACATACATACATTTATGTATGTATATGCGGATGTTGACAACTTAAAGAAGTACGTGTGTGTGTGTGCGTGTGTGTGTGTGTGTGTGTGTACTGGTTCCATGTAGCTTGGGAAATATGTGTGTATATGTGTGTGTGTACTGACTACTTGTGGTGGGATAGTGTGTATGTGCGTATGTGTATGTATGCGTGTATAAGTACAAATAAGTTTACGAATTCCTCGTAGTAAGGAAATATACGCACGCATATATACACGCATGCTGACAGGAACACGCCAAAATAGAAACAGATCCAAGAGCACATAGAGGTCACTAAAACATTAAAAGATTAAATGCCGATAACTACTCGCTGGACAAACCTTAATTGTTTTATGACCCTTCACGCAGAACTCTTCATTGACAATTCTAGAAAGAAAATTCGGATTGCCAACACACAAACAGAATGTCTCATATCGAGAATATTCCACATTGAACATGAAGAAAAATTAATTATTTTTAATAATATGTAAAAATCTCCACTTTCACCTGAAGACGGTTTGCGAGACCAGACCAGAAACACGTGTCGTGAAATTATGTAAAACAAAGTATAATATTTTTCTCAATAAATCCACATTACAATCAAAAACGTTTGCGGCACCCTCTTTCTTTTTAATATACATACTTTTCTCTCGTTGGAACCACTACAACATATTTCTTTTATATATATATATATATATATATATATATATATATATATATATATATATATATGCTTATATATTCATCTGCATATATACATATATATTTGTATTCGTATATATTCAATTGACTTATTTATTTGGGCAAATTAATTGTTTTTTGGATCACTATTTGGCGGACCAGATAAGTCACATGAAATTCTCCTGATTATATATATATATATATATATATATATATATATATATACACATGTATAGCTTAATTTATACTTTAACTTTCATTGTTAGTATTTGTATATAGCATATAGTATATGCATATATATATATACATATATATAGCTTATTTTATGCTTTAACTTTCACTGCTAGAATATATACATACATATATATATATATATATATATATATATATATATATATATATATAAAACACAAACATGTACATATATAAAAACAGAGGTGCATGAAATTTCTCAAAATACCCATACACAATATTTTCTTAAACTTGAGTCTTCTTATATCACCCATACAGACACACACACGCATATATATATATATATATATATATATATATATATATATATATATATATATATATATATTTATCATGGCGCGGTGGCGTATATTATATATATATATATATATATTTTGCCTTTCGCTTCGAACACGTATACTCTTGCAAATTCCGGTCTATTCGATTTCAGGCAGAAACAAACCTGGAATTTACTTCCGTTTAAATGCCATTAGTAAAAACATGAATTTATGGGCTAATTAGCATGAGAGAATATGGTTGGTACTACTCGAGTACAATATCTACCGAGGCATTTCCGACCTACCTTAAATGACGATGCATTCATTATTGCAGGAAAATGCTCAGGAAAAACGATGCTCTGCTTATTGTTTAGTGCTAATATAGTACGATATCTAGTGAGACATTTTCGACCTACCGTAAATGACTAGGCATTCATTATTGCTGGAATATGCTCAGGAAAAACGATGCCCTGTTTACTGGTTAGTGCTACTATAGTACGATATCTACCGAGGTATTTCCGACCTACCGTAAATGACTAGGAATTCATTATTGCTGGATAAGGCTCAGGGTAAAACGATGCCGTCTTTACTCTTTGGTGTTCTTATATTACGATATCTACCGAGGTATTTCCGACCTACCGTAAATGACGATGTATTCATTATGTCTGGAAAATGCTCAGGAAAACCGATGCCGTGTTTACTGTTTGATGCTACTATAGTATGATATCTGCCGAGGGACTTGAGACCTACCGTAAATGACGATGTATTCATTATGTCTGGAAAATGCTCAGGAAAACCGATGCCGTGTTTACTGTTTGATGCTACTATAGTATGATATCTGCCGAGGGACTTGAGACCTACCGTAAATGACGATACATTCAATATTTCTGAAAAATCCTCAGGAAAATCGATGCCCTGTTTTCTGTCTTTTTTAAATGACATTAAATCAGTTTAAAAACATTAAAATCTCTATTTAATGATGTTTTAGAAATTTTTAGCATAAAAATTGTTTATGACTTTTAATAGATAACCCGTTCACTCGTCAGGGTCTTTAAATATGCCCATAACCGTAACCCCAATCCCTAAATCCTAAGCTCAACCCTATCCCCAACCCTAACGATATTCAGTCACCCCCCCCCGAGGGCGTCATGTGGCACAAGGCCGGTTTAACGTGGGATCTCCGAGCCCGTGGGATCTTCGAGCCCGTGGGATCTTCGAGCCCGTGGGATCTTCGAGCCCGTGGGCTCGGCCAAAAATATGCCAATTGAACCCGTATAAACGGGTTCAGGGTCGGTTTACCTCCCCGAAAGAGAATCCGCCCTTCGGCGTAGCCTCTTTCGGGTTCCTCCTTGCCCGAAGGCAGAGTGTTCAACCGATCAGCCGGTCGAGACTTGAACGACTGACTCAAGCCCAAACACAACCCCCTCCCCTAACATATGTCACACTTGCAGCAGTTTGTAAATATCACACCATATTAGAAAATGAATACTAGATATCCTACCATAGTAGAAAATTGACGGTAGATATCTTAGTATAGTAGCACCCCATGCTTTTTAGCTGTTGGTGGTTGCTAGTCCAGAAAATGACTGTGAATTAAAAACTGTATAGTAAAGAACGAAAACACTCCACAATCTTTCCCAATAAGGCAATTAACTGATACTAGAAAAAAAGGAAAATGTGGAGAGCTGTGATCGCCTACAACCTAAAGGGATGTGACATTTGAAAAAGCAAGTGCATTCCCTTTAATTTTCATCCGTTCTTATGATCATTTCCTGCGCGAAAACACCAGCTAGAATACTGGGCCACCAGCGAATTGGTCCGTAAAATGAACTTATTAACCATGGTTTCGTGGTAAGAGCCTTCATATCTTGTTAGTACTCTTGTCTATGTTTAACGATCCATTCATTAAGAATTTTCAAATGTTTCTTTCTGATACGAACTATAGGTTGACGGTCACATTGCGTAGTCTCGCAGCCTATGAATCGTATTTTGTGCAGGCCTTTTATAACTAGTACATTGATAACTGGCTAATAATGCTATGAATTTCCATGAATGAAAGATTTTGTCTAAAAATATTGCTAACTTTTCTATTAACCTAATAATTTGTAAGCCTAAAAGATTAAATATATGTTTGTGACTGTTCTATGTGAAACGTTACGTTTGAAATTATGTTTGCACATGCGTGTATCGACAATATTTGCGAGATTATTTGCTTGCTCTTATAAATATCGAAATAATGATACGAATTTAAATTGTGCAACAACATTCGCAATTATCCTTACTAGGAAAAATTTAACGGTTTTCCTATTTTAATTTTATGATGACTCTTAATTCTTCAGTTAAGGATTGAATAAGCTCATTGTGAGTCCTATGTCAGTAAAATATCCGTAGAAATTCTCCTGTCGCGTCGTTTAACAACTTTACAAAATATTGCAATAATATTCATAAATATGAATGATCATCGTTATTTTAAGAAGTAAGATGGTACAAATGAAAAGATTTGAAATGGATAATTTTTCCATTTCACTGAAACAGACGTTAAACACTTCTATCTTCTCTTCTCTTCTCTTCTTTCTTTCTTTCTTTCTTTCTTTCTTTCTTTCTTTCTTTCTTTCAGGCATTTTCTCACTGAAACCAATCAGTGTATGTCTCTCGTTTTTCTACTCAATCAAAACGGAATAGTCCCTTTTATGTGAGGTATTGGCAGAAGACGTTAAACACTTCTTTCTTTCTTTCTTTCTTTCTTTCTTTCTTTCTTTCTACCAAATCCCCGTCTGACGAACACCTCTCCTAATAATAATTTTAAAATAATTCTGCAGACGATGTGATTTTATTTTAGCGATTGTCTAACTCGGTCTCCGGCGTTCGATATTGAAAAATGGCACTTTTATCGCGGCCGTAATTTCTTCTCTATCCTTTTGGCTAAGATCAAAGTGTAGTATCTGTTCTTATCAGATTAATCTGGTTCTCTCTCTCCACTTCTTTCATTTTCTCACTGAAACCAAGTAGTGTCTTTTCAGCTCTTTCCTCGCGATCAAAACGGAATAGTCCATTATTTATAAGTTATTGGCAGGGCGTAATGGTCATGCGAACTAAGGGAGAGACAATATCAATTATAATAGGTTTAAATAACGAGAAAGCTCTTCACCTTCCTTTCCAGTCGGTGCTGCTATTAACAAAGAATTGCAATAACAATCATAAATATGAACGCTGGTCGCTATTTTAAGAAGTGGGTACAAATGAAAAGAATTGAAATTGATAACTTTTTCCATTTCACTGACACAGCCTTCAAACATGTCGCTCTTTGTTTGTTTGTCTCTTTCTTTCTTTCATTTTCTCACTGAAACCAAGTAGTGTCTTTCCACCTTTTTTCATGCGATCAAAACGGGTTACTTTGTTATTTATGAGGTATTGGCTGAGCGTAACGGCCGTGCGAAATAACGAATTGACAAAATTTCCATTTCATTGAAACAGCCGTTAAAACCTTCTTTGTTATCGTTATTCATTTTCTCACTGAAAGCAAGTAGTGCTTTCCCCACTTCCAGCGCGATCAGAACCAAATAGAACCGTCTAAAAAATGGCACTTTTATCGTGGCCGTAATTTCTTTTTCTCTAGCCTTTTGGCTAAGAAGATCAAAGTGTAGTATCTGTTCTTAATCGATTAATCTGATTCTCTCTCTCTCAACTTCTATCTTTCATGTTCTCACTGAAACTAAATGGTGCCTTTTCACCTTTGTTTCCAGGCGAACAAAACGGAATAGTCCATTAGTTAAAGTATTGGCAAGGCGTAGCGGTCATGCGAACTAATGAAGGGAGGGACAAACACAATTATAATAGGATTAAATAACCAGCAAGCTGTTCACCTGCCTTTTCCAGTCAGTGCTGTTCTGATATGTCTCGGAAAGGGATATATTTGAACGAAGTAGCTAAATTGTTTTGGCTACTATAACCAAGTAGAATACGGTAGCAGAAATCGACTGGTACGCGTCGTAGTCGCAGGTAAGAAGTGTAGATGAATGGCGTAGTCCAATGGGCGTCGTTATAGACTTAGCTCTCAGACTAAGGCTCTTTGACTCACCTACACGTCCGTCGGTATTTATGACGGACACCAGCCAATCATATTCCAGTGAGGGGGAACACAGCTGTATGCATATTCCATTATATCATGTTCTTAATTATTTATTTGATTTCCATTGCGTTGGTAACTTTTCCTTTCTGTTATGGTTTGAGCGAACTGAAACCATTTTATGAGAATGTTGAAAATTAAAAAAAAACTTCCAAAATGAATATATAAGTAATCACGTGTATGTGATTGTTCTTTAAATTCTAAAATTTTAAAGAATAACTTAACTAGCAAGCAACTAGCGACAACCTGATTTGTTTTTCCGGCAAAAGTAACACGCATACGAGGTCTGATCAAAAACTATCGGAACTGTTGCTATAGTAACGGGGCTAAAGAACGCAGAATGACACCGCTTTTGTTGTTTATAGCTATACCAGGAAGGAAAGTGTGCAGAGTGTGGTCGTTTCAACACACCACAGAGACCACGGCTTGTCAGACAGTTTTTAGCCAAGCACAAAATTACTCAGATCTCAGCCCTTGCGACTTTTTTCTCTTCAAAAATCAAATCCAACTTCAAAGGAAGAAGATTTCAAGGTATTGTGAATTATAATATTGGGTTGGTGCATAATTATCGGGCGTTTTTGTAGGCGAGTTATTCGTAAACAAAAAAATTGCTGTTTTGTTTACGTTTTTTAATAAAAAATATTATTTTATTTTCAGGTTATAAAAATGCATGTCGATAATCATACGCCCCGGAATAATCATTTAAAAAAATATTTTTGTATTGTTATGTTTCTTTTTTCATAATAAATATTGTTTAAAAAACGCCTAATAATTATGCACCAAATTAATATTTGGTGTAATGTTTGTTTTTTTTATTTAGTGAAATTTATGTATACATTTCGGAAAAACCAAATTATTTTAGGATGGACTCATTAGGTCAGGGAGTGGTGGTTGACCTTTGGTTGGTTATAAAAGATGGTCACTTGGACTAATCAGGAGTCCTAGCAAGGAGTAGCTACTGATGGCCGTGCTGCTCTAGTGGGGCCAAGTTCACAACTACTTAACGTGCTGCAGAAACTAAATACGTAAAACAAGGCATTGAGGAAATCTAAGAGAATGCAACTAGGCAGATACTCGCTATCCGAAATAAAGGAGACCCAGGAATGCTTACATCAATGGAAACGACGCTGGATAAAGTCTGTGACTTAAGAAGAAGACTACTTCGAAGGAGATTAAATGCCGAATTGATACATGTTGTAGTTTTCTTTTTATACCACCAGTGCCGATATATTTTTTTTATCAGACCTCGTATAATTTTTGCAAAAATAATTTCGTAATACCAGCCGTTTCCTCATATGAAAACGTTCGGCATTCATTGACCGATTAGTCAGTTCTATTGGCATTTAACACTTCTAAAATCCTTCTATTAAAACAGGGTAGTCCTAGGTATGACGATAGATTTCATCCGTCAGAAAGACATCTAATGAGGAGTTTGGAGGTTCTGAGGAGCGTGGAACCACCTCTTAATTGCTGTTATTCTCAGATCCCCACTAAGTAGGAGTGGTAGCACCTGTTAGGGTCCTCGTTATGGGCAAATAGGGGACCCCCCCCCCCCAAAAAAAAAAACCCAACAAAACTGAAACACTATGAAAGTATAAAAATACATTTTTTATATACAAAAATTACCAACAATACCTGTTTATAGCAGAATTACTAACAATACATTTTATCTATATTTGAAAGCATACAATTGCGTTCAAAATATTTAGTTTTCAGCATTAAATAACTCTTAGAGATTGATATGTCGCTAAACAAAATTAACGAAACAAACAACCAAAATGAAAGAACTTTTTCATGACATTAATCCATATATTATCCTACAATTTCTTAAAGAAATCAAACTGTATTCCAAACTATAGCTTCAATAAAATTCTAACTTATCCACACATCGCCTCTAGTAATAATGTCCACACAAGCATGGATATACACAAAAGCTGAGTATCATCTACCATGTATTCAACTGTGAAAGCAGAATAACATATAGTTCTATTACTTCAAAGCTCCTAAGAAAATTCAGTTTCAGCATTAAATAACCCACAAGGAGTTGATATGCCGTTCAACAAACAAATCACTCTATTAAAACAATCTTTCAATAATTAGGTTTCTCAAGTCCATTAACTGTTATGGCTCTTTCCAGTATTGATGGAAGTTTCCTTCCTAAACATTTATTTAAAGTCACGTGGAACTTCAACATCTTGATTATTTATGTCATTATTTATTTGTTATTACTTCAAAGGAGATTAAGTGCCGAATTGATATGCGTTGTAGTTTTTTTTTTATAGCGCTAGTCTTGATCATTTTGATCAGACCTCGTATACAAAGAATATGTGTATTTTTATCAGTACTTTAAAACTGTGAGGACACACATGCTAAAATGGAACGACAGCAACTCACTGAAAAGGAATTTGGATCAAATTCACGAAGAAATTGTTTTCCACCCTTTTTTATGGAATATGTTCGTGCAAACTACATTCCTTGGTTCTACCAGTGCCGAGCTTCAACGAGCCACTTGATTCATATTCATTCCTTTCATATGCCATTAGTGAAGAGGAGTAAATTCTACTCATAAAACTTCTTCGCCAGAACTGTTGAATCGACTCCCGAGAGGATACTTCCCTGACGACTCCAATCTTAAGCTTTTCAAACCGTGGATCAACCTTTATCTATCCCACATCTCCTCATGTTATGCAACGCCTGCTCCCTCTTTATACAACCTAAAAACATTCCCATTTAGTAACCATCTACCTTGAGTGGCACGTATGCCTTGTGAACAATACTTAAAAAAAGATTCGCAAATGCAAATAGATTCTAGTGCTATTTTTTTTATGGGGGCCTCTAATATAATCTATCCTGATCCGCCATCTCGATTTCGGTCACTTTCTCATCTGGCTTCCCTCTGTCTTTTCTACAATCATTTCCATCACAATTGCTCTGATGAGTGTCCCTCCTTGTCTTTTCTTTTCTCGACTGCATAAATTTAATCTTGCTACTATGCTACTAGATTGTCAACTAAGTCTCGCCGTTTTACTGTTGAACAAGCTAGAGGCAACCATATATTCTATTCTAATAGTTGCTTTTTTTCCGAAAGGATTTTTTATCCGACAATTTTAAAAAGGGGTGTATTTCCGATTCCAATCAGGGGCACACTTCTTTAATCGGACTTCTCAATCTATATCGGTTATTCTTAATTTAATAGATAGCAATTCAAACACATTTACTCACTAAAAATAACGTTTATAATAATGAAAATATATACGTATTCTAAAGATCCCTGCTGGAGATCACATACTCTTTGTTAAGATTTTTCGAATGCGCAGCCCGATAGATGTAAATCACGCTGCATAATAGGTACCTCGACAAAAACACGATAGCAATCATTTAAAATGAATTTTTAATAATGAAAAATCTTTCTTGAAGCTTTTATTTTAATTTTAATTTCAAGCTGAGAGCTTAAATTTAATATTTCCAATAAACAAAATACTATGATGTATTTCGAAACTAATTTCAATTGATTTGAAGGAGTTTTCATTTTGAAATTTCTAAAAAAAAAAAAAAATAAATTTTTCGCCATTTTAGCAAACTTATAAAAATGTAAATCTCTCTTTTAATAAAAAAAAAAAAAATCTTCCAAAAATAAAATATACCTTACTTGAGAAATATAAGTTGATTCAAAGTATAATTTTTGTGTCGTAAATAGGTAAGGTTGCCGCACATATAGTTTATTCCGGAGAATAATGTGAGAACATAGACTAATTTAATAAACATTTAATTGTTAACTCCTCTATATTTAACAGCCCCCCACCTCCCCCCACCCCACCTCACGAGGGTTGTATGTGGCACAAGGCCGAGTTTACCGTGGGTTGTCTGAACCCGTAGGCTCGGCCAAAAATATTCCCTTAGAACCCGTATAAACGCGTTCAGGATCTGTCTACCTCCCGGTAGCTTCTCCCGGGTTCCTCCCTGCCAAAGCAGAGAGTTCGACAGAAGTTGCACACGGTCAGAGACTGCGTCTACAAATTTTTAACTCCTCTCCCTCGCTAAGAGCGAGTGCTTCTTAAATGGTCTCAGACCAGTCCATCTTGTAGGGGTGTTCAGCTACTCCACAACATCTTCTTTTTTTGAATTGACTACTTCCTCTGGAAGTCATACTTTTTCCTTTATGAGCTTGGTCCCTGTAGATTTTCTTTACTGTTTTCTTGAACCTTTCTCCTCGGGGGCTACTAAGTGCATCGGTAAGTCGAATAAATCACAAATAACTTTTATCGATTTTTCCATTCTGATTATTTATATCCTTCGATTACCTTTTCCTCATCTGGTTGTGTTGTCTCTTAATGATTCTTTTCGGATCTTTGATTATATACATTTAATCTCTGATGCGTTATCAATGACACCATCATTCCAAATTTCTTTTACGTCCTATACACTTTGAAAAAAAATTGTATCTTTTTTTTTTTCATTTATTGTTTTTTATTTCCCTTCGGCAACAGTTTATTGAACACAGATTTTATATTTCTCGCGAACATTAACTCTACAGGTGAAAATCCCGAATTAGTATTTGGGTTTAGTATCATACGATATACCTAAAAAATTGTTGGATATCCTCAACGGATCCGTTTCCGTCTGACTTTTTTTAATGCTCGCTTGAAAGTGCTTACAAATCTTTCTGCCTCTCCATTTGATCGCGGATGATATGGTGCGATAATCATGTGTATAACCGAAAAAACTTTACAAAAGTCTTTGAAATCTTTCACTGTCCGACACAATCGTATCCGGGATATCGAATCTGGCAAAGAGATCATACAAAAATCTAATTGTACCACTGCATGTAGGGTTTTTTTCTGGTCATTTAGAGAAACTGCCAACCACAATTAAATATTATCTCTTCATTAGACTTGCAGAATCTATATGCAGCCTTGCCCAAGGTCTGCCCGTCTTTGGCCAAGGGGTAAATTTCACCAGTGGCGCCTTTGCTGCCATCGCACAGCCTCTGCATGATTTTACATTTTTTTCTATTCCTTTGTGCATATTCGGCCAAGAAAACATAGCTTCTCATTAAAGCTTTTACCCTTGACATACCGGGGTGACCAGTATGGAAGTCTTTAATATTCTTTTTTTGCAGCGTTCACCGTACATCAAAATTCCATCACGGATAGAAAAAAAAAATCTGTTCACCATCATTTTTTTGTACTGTAGGTCTACCATTTGTTTCTTTTTCTCTGTTGACTTTAGTTGTCACTCTTATTACAGTGTATAATAAATAAAAATGCGGTGTCTGTGTCCACTATAATAACGCTTGAAATATATATATATATATATATATATATATATATATATATATATATATAATATATATATATTATATTATCCTCACCGGTTTGCACGATTCGGAGTTTAAACAGCACTGCTCTCTCTAAATATTTCTGGCAATTAAAGAATGGTAGTAATACACCTATTATTACGTGGGATATTGTAACAAGAGCTAAATCTTGCAATAGAAAAAGCAATAGATTTAATTTATGTCTTATTGGAAAATTAGTTATCTTAAAAAACTTAAATAGTTCTTGCTTATGAAACAAGAGAAATGAATTGATGCTTAGATGTAGGTATAAAAATAAATATCTGCTGAAATATATTGATCCAGATTAATTTTCAATGTTAATTATGGTTTGTTTGTTTACTGTTTTTTTAAAGAACCAGTAATCTCCCTTTTTGATTGATATAAAAAAAATTAATATTCACAACTCTCAAATGATATTTCCGTATATATGTATAAAAATCCAATCTATTTTAGATGTCAAATATATTTTTAAAAATTAAGAAAACTGTAATCCTACTATAATATATAACAACGCAAACATTGCAATAACAAGATATTTTTATTAAAATTTAAATTTTGTAACGGTCAGTCTATACTTAATACCTGAAGATTGCGTTATGCATGAAACTCTGAGTCGTGCTACTCGTGTGGGATAATATATATATATATATATATATATATATATATATATATATATATATATATATACTAGCAGCATGGCCTGTTGCCCGTGCTTGATTCAAAAATCGTACGACTCCTACAGCAATCGCTATAACTTGACTTAAAAAATATTTTTGCCCTTCCTTGCCTTTAAAGGTGCCCTTTCCGTGCTGATGTTGCTACATGCCTTACTTCTTGCCTATCTCACACTGCGATTTTTTCTAAGCTCTATACTAAACATTAAATCTGTTACGAAAAAAGAACTAAAGAAAATGAACACAAAAAGATCAGCTTTAAAAAAGGACTCGTAACTGGAAAAACTGAATGAAAAAAGAATGTTAACAACAAATATTTTTTCACACCCAACCCAGTTCTGCGGAATCAGAATCAATGTTGAGTTAAAGCAAGCGAATGAGCCAATTGGAGTAAAGTGCCATGCAGATTAAAATTTTTCCCACTTGTGACGAATGCAGCTATCGATTTTTTTTGCATGCTAGCATGCTAGTTAACATTCGTGTCAGTCAGCTGTTGGTTCTCACGCTGGCCAATAGAATCTTCCTACCTATTCGTGGCAGCCAGCTATAGGCTCACACTCTGGCCAGTACAAAATGGCCGCGAACTACATGAAAATTGCCGTAGAAGCATGAAAAAATCAATTATTTCCACTATCGATGGGAGTTGGGAAATGTAAAGTCGGTCTTGGCCTTCCCGCTAACTTGGAGCATGTGCATGTGCAAATCCGTCGAAAATTGCAGCCGTGCATTCGTTACACACGAAATTGCACACACACACACACAGAACACACACACACACACACACACACACACACACACACACACACACACACACACACACACACACACACACACACATCCTGCCTTTTATAGATAGAGATATTTAATAGCTCTGCTTTATTACATCAAGCAGTGTTTTATTAACACCAGAACGATATACGTATATATATATATATATATATATATATATATATATATATATAGAGAGAGAGAGAGAGAGAGAGAGAGAGAGAGAAAATTAATACAAGTGAAAGGTTTGTCACTTAGCTGATTGATGCTATCTTCAGCATCCGAACCCCAGAGTTTCGTAGATGAATTATCCGGGAATCACTCTGTCCACTCGTCAGGGGTTATCTGCAATTGACTGCTTATACCTCTTGATTTTGGTTTTTATATCCAGTTTTTTCATTGTTGCAAGATTTTTTTCATATTGTATGCGTGCGTGTGTGTGTTCGGCTATGCTTCCCTCTGCAGGTATGTGTGCACGTGTTATCTGTCATTTTCTTCACTTTACATTAAATCATTAAAATTTTCTCTTATATATATATATATATATATGTATATATATTAAGAATGGATTTTTCATTTATTAATCTGACTTATTTTATTAATTAAGCGTTTTAATGAATACCTGTATTTGGTTACAAGTTCTATTTATTTATTTTATCTACCAGCCAGAATATTCGAAAAAAAAAAAAAAAAAAAATTGAAAAAATATGCGCTCTCAGGCAGGATTCGAACTTCCCTACGGGAAACCGTCATTAAATCTGATGTGCTACGGAGTGCCTGATGGTCCAGCAAATATAGGTACCCACTAAAAATAACGCGTAAGTATTTTATATATATATATATATATATATATATATATATATATATATATATATATATATATATATATATATAGAGAGAGAGAGAGATAACTAGACTCGTTTTGAAAAACCCTCAATTTTGATTTGCTAATAATCAAATCAATCTCGAGGGAAAAAAGGTTTTAAAAAAGAAAGAGTTACAAACATGAACTTCTGCCGACAAAAAAATCGCACAGATTCAGGTCTGAAGCCCAAAAGAAAAAAACCCCGATACGAGTAAACAACTAACTAACAAAAAGCGCTCAGTACAACCGTAGAGCAGACCTAGATACACCTAGTGAGCCAGACAAACCTACCTGGGTTTCACCTAAACGGATCGTCAGGGAAAGTAAGGCCTTACTTTCCTGACGATCCGTTTAGGTGAAACCTAGGTAGGTTTGTCTGGCTCACTAGGTCTATCTATCTATCTATCTATCTATATATATATATATATATATATATATATATATATATGAATTAGCTACCTATCATGTTCTTAAACAGTCCCGTCAGAACTACACTCGCATAAATAGAACGGGAGTAGAAGTTTATCCCTTGTTCCCTGTTTGGGATTGGTTTTCCGGTTCCTTCAAGTTTTTACTTCTGACATCTCCGACAAAAATCTGAAATTTTATTCGGTAATTATTATTTCCTCTACCACTAGTAGTAGATAGGTTTGTCTATCGTCCGGTTCACACTCCTTCCTTGTTTTTTGAACAGGAAGAGAGGTTTATCCCTTGTTCCCTGTTTAGGATTGGGTTTCCGTTTCCTTAAAGTCTACTTCACCTGTATACTTCTAATGCCGCCTCCTGAACACTGAAATTCCATTCAATACTTAACTCTTGACCTCTTCAAGTGTAGAAGTAACTTTTATCTTTCCTGCATAGCCGTAAGAACTTCACTTCTTGCCCTCCTTACGCTAATACAATACTACACAGTAACCATCGGGCCTTATATTGTGTGAACATTAGTAAAAAAAATGTATGGCACCCAACTCATTCAAAAGATGTCTAAACTATCAGCTATATAAAAACGATCTTCTTAGATCAATGAGTAAAAATGGCTTCGAGCGAATGAATCCTGTAGGTATTAACTGATAAGGAGCCATCATCAGAATTTTTAGACTGGTGCTACAATATCACAAGGTGGTTTACTAAATGACAACAGGAACTTGTAACAACTAAAACGTGAAACGCGTGTAGCCTAGAAGGGAAAATAATGATATAATGAAGGTGTTGACTTTCCACAATACCTTACACAAAAAGTCAGGAAGGAAACTCCCATCAAGATTAGAAAGAGGTATAACAGTAAACTTGCAAAATCTAATTTCCTTAAAAACTGTTTTAAGAAAAATATTTTTTTTAATTAATTTCAACCCATCGTAACAGTAAATATTCAGTCAATGATTACCGAATATTTTCCCTGTATGGAAACGGTTGATTTCCCAATTACCATTACCTAAATTTAATCTAAATTTTTATTCATAAATGCAGGTATTCCACATGACTCTATCCTTGGATCTAAGTTTACTTTCCTGATGTCATCAGTTTTATGCTGATGACACAACTATTTATTCCTGTCTTAATAGTAAGTCTAATCGGTTTGATGAGGACAAATTGTCAGCTGATCTTAAAAATGACATACAATCTGTTGTTAAATGGAACAAGGAATGACTTGTTAATTTTAACGCCTCAAAAATGAAACTACTCTCTTTTAATCATCTGTAAGAACGCTTTTTACCTTCCATCCGCATGTCTGATGCTAACCACCAGGAGAGTGACTCATTGCGCCTTCTCGGATAAAATTTTTATAGCTGACATCAAGTGGAAAGAGTATATTGAATCAATTGCTGAGTCTGCAGCGAAGAAAGTTGGTTCTCTTTGCCGTGTTTGACAAGTTTTTTCGCCAGAATCTATCTTACATATTTATAGGTCTACCGCGCGTCTTTGATTTGAATATTGCTACCACATCTGGTCTAGTTCTCCTGCTACGTATTTAGAGATTCTTGATAAGAATTTGCAATGTTATTGGTTCTGACCTGACATCTCGGTTTCAGTCACTTTCCCACCGCTGTAACCTAACTTCCTTATGCCTTTTCTGTAAATGATTTCATGGTAATTGTTCTGATGAACATTCCTCTATAGAGACTCTGAGGTGTTACGGTGACTGTAGTAAGCATGGTAAGTAAGAATGTATTGTTTTGACGTAAGGAATACCGTGGTATGTCTGGGTCAGTAATTGTGGATAGCCAAGTTTAAGATAAGACAGATTGAAAACCAGTTTTCCCTTTTCCCCCCTTTTGAACTTGCACCACATCTTAGTATTTTTAAAATAAATATCACTTTCCTGTATGGTGCCTAGACTTTATGAATTTAAGCGCAGTATTAGATTGGCGGCAAAGTCTCGTCATTCTACAGTTTAAATGGATTGATGCAACCGTAAGTTCTATGCTAACAGTTTCTTCTATCGCACTTCCTCGTTGCGGAATTCTCTTCTGGTTTCTGACTTTCCAATGAACTTTGATCATCAATGTCAATCGTTATCTTTTGTTTTCTTAATTATTGTTCTTTTATTGTCCTCTGTCCTTGATAGTAGGTTTTTATCATATTCTTTAACACTCAGTAACCTCTTGTGTCCTAGTGGCTTTATTGCCTTACTTGGGGTGAAATGATTATATCGAACTGGTCTAAACTTTATGTTGGTTCATTGTTTGCTTGTAAGTGAACTGAAACAATGGCCTTATTTTTCTCGGGCTTTCGAAATATATCCGTCCGTCTCTTGAATTTTTGGTAACAGAAATCAGGTTGCCGAAAGTCTTCCCTACAAAGAAGATGGGCGCTATGGGAGAGCTTTGTATACCCAGTAGAATTTGTTTGGTGTATTCTTATTTCGTATGCAAATGTCTATACAAGAATATTTACGTGGCAGTGCATGTGTACATATTTACGAAGTGTTCCCAAAGTTTGGACATATAGAGAAAAAATATAAATTTTCAAGAAATGAAATTTTCAACATTTTATTGAATTGGAATATTAACAAATAAGATCTTCAGTATGATTTCCATCATTTCTGATGCAAAGGTGGAAGCGTTTTGCAAGATTCACGTGAACTCAAAGCAATAACTCTTCATTGCCGTCAATTTTAGCACATTCGCTCTTTATGCGTCCAATGCATTCGATCAAGTGTGTAGCATCTGTGATTTTCATTGAGTACACCTACTTTACCATGGCCCAGCAAAAGAAGTCTTCTTTCGACAAAACCATGTTTCAATATGTTGAGCCAAAAAATATACTTAATGAGATTTCGTATGTGTTCAAGACTTTAGGGACATCCTTTACGCTGTATGTTGTGTGTGACATATTGAGAGAGAGAGAGAGAGAGAGAGAGAGAGAGATAGATAGATAGATAGATAGATAGATAGATATAGAGATAGATAGATAGATATAGAGATAGATGGAGATAGATATAGATATAGATAGATAGATAAAGATAGATAGATATAGAGATAAATAGAGATAGAGATAGACAGATATAGATATAGATAGAGATAGATAGATATAGATATAGATTAATAGATAGATAGAAATAGATAGATAGATAGATAGATAGATTCTAATATACAAAATAACACAAACCAACATGTATCTACATACACAAACGAACCTCGGGCATCACACACACACATACAAAAATGTTATAATTTTCAACCAATATTGGCTGTTCTGTCAATAAATACCGAATGCTTCCTTATAAGGAAACGTCTAATATTACTAGGTATTTATTCTGTTTCCCCACTAAGACGAGTTGTGGCACAGCGTCTTTTTTTTAAGGTGGGGAGCCCGAGCGCGTACACCCGGGCTAGAAACCAAAATTGCCCGCAGCCCCCGCAACCGTCGGTTGCGCTGGCCTCGGTGCGAGCACCGATTCCTCTCTTTGGTGCAATGAGAGCACGGCCACGGGCAGCTGTTCTCCAGGGCTGGGCACCTCTCAGTATAATTTTCCTCAGTTGCGACTCTGTCCTTTGACGGAGTCGTCCCTAAGCGCACTCTACCAAAGACGGAGACGCAACTGAAAGATGATAAATAATATGTTACAAACCCTTCGACGGAGGGATTTACAAACTAATGATTTTCTAAGCCCGGCTTAGATGTGGCACAAGGCCGAATGTTTGGGGCACCCAGCGAGGATTGAACTCACTATTCAGTCGTAATTGATCTAGCCAGACAAGCTTGCTAACCATTACACCACGTCGAAGTGCCTAGTGATTTTTCAATTGTAGCATATGTGGCACAAGGCCAAAAGTATGGGGCACCCAGTGAAGATCCAGCTCACTACTCAGTCGTATCTGTTGTAACGAGACAAGCTTGGTAACCATTACAACGCCTCGAGGCGCCCACTGCTAATTTTACTATTACTATTACCAATAAAAATTAGTACTGTCTGAAAAGAAAAGAATCAGTAATCACCATTAGGAACCACGTGTCGGCTTGATGCAAAGAATTCTCTCAAATAAAAGAACTGCTTCATTTTTCAGTTAATCTCTCTACCTCAAACGTGCTCTTAATATTTACCACACCGCAGGCGACAATAGTCGCCGTAGAATTCTCTCCCTTGATACTCTCGGCTCATTCTGTCGCCTTGAGACGGTTGCTATAAAGAAACTCTTGTCAGCTGTTATTTCCGGTATTTTAAAGTGGAAATCGTCTAGTGCTACTTTGGGACAGAGCTAAACTTCCAAAGACATTTTGAATTTTAAACATTTTTTGACGCAATGAAAGCCTTCTTAGAGATTTTGCTTCTTATTGTTGTTCATGATGACGGTCGTCTGTGAGTATAGAATCCAGAGGTTAGCAGTGAATATTTCGAAGACAGTATGAAAGCGTTGCTCAGGTTAACAGTGGATATTTTGGTAAAAATAGCAGAGCGTCGTTGTTATCTCTTCGCCTGGCAAGTTGGCACTGGACATTCGGGTAGAGTAGACAAAATGGCCGCCTTTATACACGACGGATTGAATATTTTACATCTTCTGATTGGTTAACCTTCTATTGGTGGACTATAAAGTGAGTCAAGTCATTTGGGCTAGCTCATTAGTACATATATACACAAAAAACTGCAACACTTATTGCATCCCAGAAATCCACAAAGAGTAATAATAGTTAAAGTACATTAAACTATTTATGTATTTATTAATGTATTTGTTTTTTATTTCGCTTTTTTATTTCGCGTTTCAGGTTTTTTTTTGTTTTCAACGTCAAAACATGCATGCAAAACGTAATGCATTACATCAAAATATTACTTATTCATTCTTTTATTAGTGTATACTAAAATTAAAATCTATACGCACAATACAAATAAAGTTATAATAATTTTAAAAGAGTAGGTCTTTATGTTTACGCACCCTCAAAAAAATGCAGTTGCAGGGGAGACAACTCTAGAAAGAACTTAACATGGTAAAGTTTAAGAAAACATGTCGACCACAATAAACAGATTTATGCAAAGAGTCAACTTGCTCACACAGTTTTTCCTCGACTAGTCAGTTTCTACTCCGCACCATGGTTTAATACCCGTTTGCGTCGATGTCAACAAAGCAGAGCGAGGCCTGGTGTATGTTCAACAACACAATGACACAGATGAATACCTACACGTGTATGTGTGTGTGTACTTGTACGTGTGTGTACGTGTACGTGTGTGTTGTGTGCTATCAAATAACAATTTCGTCCCGAAATAGGCCTCTGAAATCTAATAAAAACAATATTTTTTCCATAATATATGTTGAAACATTGGTAATAAAAAGGATCTAACAAAATACATAAACAGAAAATATCAAATTTATTGAGCCAGGGAATGTCGATATTGGCGATATCAAAGGAGCTTCACAGAGATCATCAAACGATAAAGAGGGCTGTTGAAAACTAGAAGCAAAAGTAAAGCCTCTAAGAGCTTGTCTTCCTCGAGGGGAATGTAAACTTAAGTGAGTTATAGAGAAACAACCGCTTTTGAACAGTGCCCAGATCTTTGAACACGCTGGAATTGAGAGAGTCAAGAAGGACAAATGGTGTAGAATACTCCGCAAATTGAGATCTCTCAAGAAATCTCATAGGCAAATTCCTCTTAGTGAAGCAAATATTTTAAACCATCAAAATTGGGCAAAGAAATACATGAAAGTTAACTTTTCTAAAGTAATTTTCACGGACGAATCCCGGGTGGCATTTGATGAACCTGATGGGTGGACCAGAGAATGGATTTTATCCGATGCAGATATGCTTGTGGCTAAAGGAAAACACTAAGGTGGCAGCAGTGTGGTGATATGGCCTGGAATTATCGACTAAACCATTATTGAACAATTCAAAATCAATGAAGGAGTTAAACTGAACTGTGATAACAATTGGAATTTCATGGACAAAACTTTATTTGAATGGTACAAGTCCAAGCCTCACAGTTTCAATGTGTGTATTTATGTTTGGTTTGGTTTGTTTTACGGCATATCAACCTCAATGGGTCATTTAATGCCGACAACTGTTTTTTTTTTCTGGTAATATTTTTGTTTTGTCAAAAATCTATTTCTGTTAATATTTTTTTTCCTCAGAAATGTATAGGTGGTAATATTATTTTATTTCAAAAAACGTATAGCTGGTAATATTATTTTTTTTTCAAAAAACGTATAGCTGGTAATATTTTTTTTTCAAAAAACGTATAGCTGGTAATATTATTTTTTTCAAAAACGTATAGCTGGTAATATTATTTTTTTTCAAAACGTATAGCTGGTAATATTATTTTTTCAAAAACGTATGGCTGGTAATATTATTTTTTTAAAAACGTATAGCTGGTAATATTATTTTTTTAAAGCGTATAGCTGGTAATATTATTTTTTCAAAAACGTATAGCTGGTAATATTATTTTTTCAAAAAAACGTATAAAATTAATATTATTTTTTTTTTTTTCAAAAACGTATAGCTGGTAATATTATTTTTTTTTCAAAAACGTATAGCTGGTAATATTATTTTTTTCAAAAACGTATAGCTGGTAATATTATTTTTTTTAAAAACGTATAGCTGGTAATATTATTTTTTCAAAAACGTATAGCTGGTAATATTATTTTTTCAAAAAACGTATAGCTGGTAATATTATTTTTTCAAAAACGTATTGCTGTCAATAGTTTTTTTTTTTTAAAAACATATTGCTGGTAATAGTTTTTTCTTCAAAAACGTATTGCTGGTAATATTTTATAATGCTTTTTACCTCAGTTTCGGGGTTAACTTTTTGCCCATAGATGGGACCCTAACAGGTGCTGCCACCCCGGGTCAGGGTGAACCTGGGAAGACCAGGAATTAAGAGGTGGTTCCACGCGCCTCAAAACCTCCTGATCCGAGGCCTTGCTGTTGGACGTAGTTTATCGTCTTACCCAGGATGCGGATGCAGTTTATCGTCGTACCCAGGACGCGACAAAGCACCTCATGTGTCTAACGTAATCCATGAATTATTTTAGTGTAAAAGATTTATTCTGTTTTTAGCGAAATTTCTGTTTTATAATACTTTGATTACTTTTTGGAGCTTTCCTCTTTGGTACCGCGACTGCATCAATTTAAGTCTTGTAATAGATTGTGCCATGGGTCCTTACCTATAACAACAGAATGAACTCTTCCTAACACTATGTATACTACGCCTCTCAAGTGAGAGGGTCAAATCAAGCCGATCTTTTTCGACTTGATGGTCGAACTCTCTGCTTTTGAGCAGAAAGGAACCCGTTCGGACGAGGTTCCGCCGAAGGCAGAATCTCGTTCGGGGGTGAATGAATCCCACCCTGATCTCGTTTTTTACGAGTCATACGGGCATTTTTTGGCTGAGCCTACGGGCTCAGGAAACCCACGATAAAAAATGACCTTGTGTCGCATGCAACCCTCGTGGGGGTGGCTAGATACCAAATCAAGCCGATCTTTTCGACTTGATGGTCGAACTCTCTGCTTTTGAGCAGAAAGGAACCCGGACGAGGTTCCGCCGAAGGGCAGAATCTCGTTCGGGGTGAATGACCTACCCTGATCTCGTTTTTACGAGTCATACGGGCATATTTTTGGCTGAGCCTACGGGCTCAGGAAACCTACGATAAAAATGACCTTGTGTCGCATGCAACCCTCGTGGGGGTGGCTAGATACTGAATCAAGCCGATCTTTTCGACTTGATGGTCGAACTCTCTGCTTTTGAGCGAAAGGAACCCGGACGAGGTTCCGCCGAAGGGCAGAATCTCGTTCGGGGTGAATGACCTACCCTGATCTCGTTTTTACGAGTCATACGGGCATATTTTTGGCTGAGCCTACGGGCTCAGGAAACCCACGATAAAAATGACCTTGTGTCGCATGCAACCCTCGTGGGGGTGGCTGATACCAAATCAAGCCGATCTTTTCGACTTGACGGTCGAACTCTCTGCTTTTGAGCAGAAAGGAAGTTCCACCCGGACGAGGTTCCGCCGAAGGGCAGAATCTCGTTCGGGGTGAAATGACCCGATCTTTTCCTGATCTCGTTTTTACGAGTCATACGGGCATATTTTTTTTTTGGCTGAGCCTACGGGCTCAGGAAACCCACGATAAAAATGACCTTGTGTCATGCATGCAACCCTCGTGGGGGGTGGCTAGATACCAAATCAAGCCGATCTTTTCGACTTGACGGTCGAACTCTCTGCTTTTGAGCAGAAGGAACCCGGACGAGGTTCCGCCGAAGGGCAGAATCTCGTTCGGGGGGTGAAATGACCTACCCTGATCTCGTTTTTTTACGAGTCATGGGCATATTTTGGCTGAGCCTACGGGCTCAGGAAACCCACGATAAAAATGACCTTGTGTCGCATGCAACCCTCGTGGGGGGTGGCTAGATACTGAATCAAGCCGATCTTTTCGACTTGACGGTCGAACTCTCTGCTTTTTTGAGCAGAAAGGAACCCGGACGAGGTTCCGCCGAAGGGGCAGAATCTCGTTCGGGGTGAAATGACCTACCCTGATCTCGTTTTACGAGTCATACGGGCATATTTTTTGGCTGAGCCTACGGGCTCAGGAAACCCACGATAAAAATGACCTTGTGTCGCATGCAACCCTTGTGGGGGTGGCTAGATACTAAATCAAGCCGATCTTTTCGACTTGACGGTCGAACTCTCTGCTTTTGAGCAGAAAGGAACCCGGACGAGGTTCCGCCGAAGGGCAGAATCTCGTTCGGGGTGAATGACCTACCCTGATCTCGTTTTTACGAGTCATACGGGCATATTTTTTCCGGCTGAGCCTACGGGCTCAGGAAACCCACGATAAAAAATGACCTTGTGTCGCATGCAACCCTCGTGGGGGGTGGCTAGATACCAAATCAAGCCGATCTTTTCGACTTGATGGTCGAACTCTCTGCTTTTCAGCAGAAAGGAACCCGGACGAGGTTCCGCCGAAGGGCAGAATCTCGTTCGGGGTGAATGACCTACCCTGATCTCGTTTTTACGAGTCATACAGGCATATTTTTTTTTGGCTGAGCCTACGGGCTCAGGAAACCCACGATAAAAATGACCTTGTGTCGCATGCAACCCTCGTGGGGGGTGGCTGATACTAAATCAAGCCGATCTTTTCGACTTGATGGTCGAACTCTCTGCTTTTGAGCAGAAAGGAACCCGGACGAGGTTCCGCCGAAGGGCAGAATCTCGTTCGGGGTGAATGACCTACCCTGATCTCGTTTTTTACGAGTCATGCAGGCATATTTTGGCTGAGCCTACGGGCTCAGGAAACCCACGATAAAAATGACCTTGTGTCGCATGCAACCCTCGTGGGGGGGTGGCTAGATACTAGATACTAAATCAAGCCGATCTTTTCGACTTGATGGTCGAACTCTCTGCTTTTGAGCAGAAAGGAACCCGGACGAGGTTCCGCCGAAGGGCAGAATCTCGTTCGGGGTGAATGACCTACCCTGATCTCGTTTTTACGAGTCATACGGGCATATTTTTTGGCTGAGCCTACGGGCTCCAGGAAACCCACGATAAAAAATGACCTTGTGTCGCATGCAACCCTCGTGGGGGTGGCTGAATACCAAATCAAGCCGATCTTTTCGACTTGATGGTCAAACTCTCTGCTTTTGAGCAGAAAGGAACCCGGACGAGGTTCCGCCGAAGGGCAGAATCTCGTTCGGGGTAAATGACCTACCTGATCTCATTTTTTTACGAGTCATACGGGCATATTTTTTGGCTGAGCCTACGGGCTCAGGAAACCCACGATAAAAATGACCTTGTGTCGCATGCAACCCTCGTGGGGGGTGGCTAGATACTGAATCAAGCCGATCTTTTCGACTTGATGGTCAAACTCTCTGCTTTTGAGCAGAAAGGAACCCGGACGAGGTTCCGCCGAAGGGCAGAATCTCGTTCGGGGTAAAATGACCTACCCGATCTCATTTTTTACGAGTCATACGGGCATATTTTTTTGGCTGAGCCTACGGGCTCAGGAAACCCACGATAAAATGACCTTGTGTCGCATGCAACCCTCGTGGGGGGTGGCTGAATACTGAATCAAGCCGATCTTTTCGACTTGACGGTCGAACTCTCTGCTTTTGAACAGAAAGGAACCCGGACGAGGTTCCGCCGAAGGGCAGAATCTCGTTCGGGGTGAAATGACCCTACCCTGATCTCGTTTTTACGAGTCATACGGGCATATTTTTGGCTGAGCCTACGGGCTCAGGAAACCCACGATAAAAATGACCTTGTGTCGCATGCAACCCCTCGTGGGGGTGGCTGAATACCAAATCAAGCCGATCTTTTCGACTTGATGGTCGAACTCTCTGCTTTTGAGCAGAAAGGAACCCGACGAGGTTCCGCCGAAGGGCAGAATCTCGTTCGGGGTGAATGACCTACCCTGATCTCGTTTTTACGGTCATACGGGCATATTTTTGGCTGAACCTACGGGCTCAGGAAACCCACGATAAAAAATGACCTTGTGTCGCATGCAACCCTCGTGGGGGGTGGCTAGATACTGAATCAAGCCGATCTTTTCGACTTGATGGTCGAACTCTCTGCTTTTGAGCAGAAAGGAACCCGGACGAGGTTCCGCCGAAGGGCAGAATCTCGTTCGGGGTGAATGACCTACCCTGATCTCGTTTTTACGAGTCATACGGGCATATTTTTTGGCTGAGCCTACGGGCTCAGGAAACCCACGATAAAATGACCTTGTGTCGCATGCAACCCTCGTGGGGGGTGGCTAGATACTGAATACTAAATCAAGCCGATCTTTTCGACTTGATGGTCGAACTCTCTGCTTTTGAGCAGAAAGGAACCCGGACGAGGTTCCGCCGAAGGGCAGAATCTCGTTCGGGGTGAATGACCTACCCTGATCTCGTTTTTACGAGTCATACGGGCATATTTTTGGCTGAGCCTACGGGCTCAGGGAAACCCACGATAAAAATGACCTTGTGTCGCATGCAACCCTCGTGGGGGTGGCTAGATACCAAATCAAGCCGATCTTTTCGACTTGATGGTCAAACTCTCTGCTTTTGAGCAGAAAGGAACCCGGACGAGGTTCCGCCGAAGGGCAGAATCTCGTTCGGGGTAAATGACCTACCCCTGATCTCATTTTTACGAGTCATACGGGCATATTTTGGCTGAGCCTACGGGCTCAGGAAACCCACGATAAAAATGACCTTGTGTCGCATGCAACCCTCGTGGGGGGGTGGCTGAATACTGAATCAAGCCGATCTTTTCGACTTGATGGTCAAACTCTCTGCTTTGAGCAGAAAGGAACCCGGACGAGGTTCCGCCGAAGGCAGAATCTCGTTCGGGGTAAATGACCTACCCGATCTCATTTTTTACGAGTCATACGGGCATATTTTTGGCTGAGCCTACCTTTCCATCTCAGAAACCCACGATAAAAATGACCTTGTGTCGCATGCAACCCTCGTGGGGCGGGTGGCTGATACTGAATCAAGCCGAGCTTCTCGACCCTCGTGACGGTCGAACTCTCTGCTTTTGAGCAGAAAGGAACCCGGACGAGGTTCCGCCGAAGGCTCGAATCTCGTTCGGGGTGAATGACCTACCCTGATCTCGTTTACGAGGTCAAAACGAAGTCTATTTTTGGCCGTGCTCCCGTTTTAGCCTACGGGCCTCAGGCTCAAAACCCACGATAAAAATGACCTTGTGTCGCATGCAACCCCCTCGTGGGGGTGGCTGAATTTCCTAAATCAAGCCGAGCTTCTCGACTTGACGGTCAGAACTCTCTGCTCTTGAGCCTGAAAATCAGAACCCGGACGAGGTTCCGCCGAAGGGCAGAATCTCGTTCGGGGTGAATGACCTACCCTGATCTCGTTTTTTTTTCTGTTATACGGGCATATTTTTGGCTGAGCCTACGGGCTCAGGAAACCCACGATAAAAAACTGACCTTGTGTCGCATGCAACCCTATCGTAAAATCTGCTCTGGGGGGCTAGATATAGAATCAATGAATCACCTTGCTTTGAAGGCTCTGCCTTTTGCTCGGCCTACCTCATTGATGGTCTAACTCTCTGCCTCTGAGCAGAGAGGAACCCGGACGAGGTTCCGCCGAAGGGCAGAATCTCGATCGGGGAAAAATGACCAACCCGATCTCGTTTTTACGAGTTCTACGGGCATTTTTTTGCTGAGCCTACGGGCTCAGGAAACCCACGATAAAAATGACCTTGTGTCGCATGCAACCCTCGTGGGGGGGTGGCTAGATACTAAATCAAGCCGAGCTTCTCGGCTTGACGGTCGAACTCTCTGCTTCATCTGTGAGGAGACTGTCCAGCATTCAATGTTATATAAGAGGACAGATATCACGTAAGAGTTCAGTACTCTTTTCTTTGTTTTTAATGAAAATTTTCTGTTTACTTTTGGAATGCATCTTTCTCTATCCCAATGTAACTTCGGATTTCAGTGTCGCGCTGAGAATAAAACAGTTGCCAGATATTTAACTGTTCGTACTTGTTTGATTTTGGTATCTCCAATTTGTAATTCGCACTTCAGGCTTACCATTTTGCTAACAACCAAGCATTCTGTCTTCTTACATTTGATGTTCAATCTTTTCTTCTCGTTTTCCTTCGTTACCTTCTGTAAGAGTTTTTCTACTTTCCTTTCCTTGTCTGCTATCAACACTGTGTCATCTGCATATCTTATGTTGTTAAAACTGCGGACACTATTTTACCTTAAGCGATAGATATAGATGTCTCCTTCGAGCCGACCGACGACAAATTTTGCCGCTCGGCTACCACGAACAAACAGACATTTCCATGCAAGAAGAAAAAAAAAAAAAGACAAAAACATGTGAAATTGAAATAGATGGGTTAAACAGATTGTGAACGTGTCACGTGGTCAGCGGGCCCGATGTATTTTGGTCTGGCCGTCGGCCGAAATTGCTGGAATGTTTCGAACATCTCTGGGGAAATCAGAGACAGACTTTCATTCCAAGCAAGAATCTGGAGAGGATAAAAACATCACAATGTCCCTCACTCCTCTCTCTTTACGAAAGCACACACATACATGCACACACACACACACACACACACACACACACACACACACACACACATATATATATATATATATATATATATATGAGCATCCATAACACCAGCGTGTATGTATATTTATATATGAAGATATACAAGAGTTATACATTGTGCATATAGTTAACCACAAATCATCGGCTTTATAAGCACTTATATACATATCTGCTGAGGGATACATGCATATCTATCTATCTATCTATCTATCTATCTATGCTTTTCCGTGAACTACTATCTATCTATCTCATTCTGTTTTTTTCTGTCTCTGCCTATCTATCTATCTGTATGTGTGGGTGGGTGTGATTATGTGCATCCCTAAATATCTTATATATACCCAGATATCTCGAAATGTATCAAATACAAATACACACACATATAAACATATATATTTTGGAGCACACACACACACACACACACACATATATATATATATATATATATATATATATATATATATATATATATATATATATGGGTAAAATATGAGGTTGAGGGTTATAGATTAAGAGGTAAGAGGCACAGATTATTGAGGTATGTGGGAAAGATAACGGTTAACCCTCGATTTGAACAGGTTAAGATTGTAGGGATCGTGGAAGTATCCTCTTGGGGGCCGATTCCACAAAGTACGTTTGTGGGACTTAAGGATATATCCACATTGCATGTATTCCTAAATACATATGTATATGGGTGAGTGGAGGTGTACATGCATATATATGTACATACGCATGCATATATTATGTATGCCTCCACTGATATGAACGTACTGTTTGACATGTCATGTTCCAATATATCTCTATATGGTTTATGCATATACTTATTTGCATCTACATAAAACGTATATAATTTCGTGGATATCTGTGTGCAATGTGTATCTACACTATAAGTATAGAAATAAGTTTTCCTTTAATTAAAAGATAATATGCTCATGCATAAATATACTAGCTTGAGAACATTTTTTTGTTTAAGAAACGAGACATTTAAAAAAAAAATTAGGGTGTATGTTTATATTTTGACTGGTTTCAATTAATGCACTTTCGAGAACTTTTTGTCAATAAGTTATTTTTTCTTTTAATAAGGACGATAATTTTTTAGATAGAAATTGTGGTTGAAATTATTTCTGTGTAAATATAGAACCGAGTCATCTCTCTCAGTCTATCAATGCTGCTTATTTAATGATTATAAAACGTAAAAATTACCTGAGCAAAAGGCAAAAAAGACTAATTAAAATATCGTAATCAGCTATAGCATAGAAACTAATATACAATGGCAATCATTTAACCAAATTGCTATAAACATACAATGGGGTTCCCTTTTAATTTTTCATCGACTGAATAAATAAAAGAATCTGCAATGTTATTGGCCCTGACCTGGCATCTTCGCTTCAGTTACTTTCCCACCAATATAACATAGTTTCTCTGTGTTTTTTCTAGAAATAATTTCATGGTAATTGTTCTGGTGAAGTTTCCTCTATGGTACCTAAACTTTACAAATTTAAGTGCAGTACTAGATTGGCAGATAGGTCTTATTATTTTGAAGTTAAAATGGCTAGATGTAACTGTAACTGGATGATGAGTAATGTTTAACAACAATTATTTTTTAATACTCCATGCTAAAATGAAATGGAAATGTTTTACATACTGTCAAACACGATAAATATCACTATATTCAAGTGTAACTAAATGGATGAATGAATAATGTTTGCAATTTCCAGATTGTTACTTCAAATACAGGCCACTGTCATTTGCCTTAACTAATATCTTAGATGATATCTTTATCAGTGGCGTACAATGTCACTATTAATTTAATTTTATTATATATATATATATATATATATATATATATATATATATATATATGTATATATTATATATATATATTAATTTGCCTTCTTAATGGTTTTTGAAGTCAGAGTAGTCCGCCTTCTAAACTGGAAACCACCCACAGCTAGAGAGCTCAGTCTACCCTTCTATTTAACCCATAGCTCGCAGGAGAATAGATAGATGTATGCCTTTCCAAAGAGCATTTCAATTCTATCTTTAACTGTTTATATAAGGACGGTAGCAAAATGTTTTAACTTTCAACTAAGTAGCACTTGGTCCTGAAGATTTTTATATATTTATATTTCCTTTTGATAACCTTTGAGTGAACGCTTTGACGATTTTACTTCATCGACTTTACTGTTGATAAAAGAAAAAGAAAAAGAAAACACTAGACACCTCAGATAATTTGTTTTGGTTTGTTTTACGGTATATCAACCTCGATGGGTTATTTAATGCCGACAAAATTTTTATTTCTGGTAATATTTTTTCTTCAAAAATGTATGACGTAATATTTTTTTCTTTTAAAGTATTTCTTGTATTAAAACTATTTTTACACTTTCATAGTGTTTTGACCCCAGACTGGGGGTCAACTATTTTCCCATAGCTAGAAGCCTAACAGGTGCTACGGCCCCGGGTCAGGGTGGACCTAGGAATACCAACAAGTAAGACGTGGATCCAGGCTCCTCAAAACCTCCTGATCGGGGGCCTTGCTGTTGGACGTAGTTTATCGTCTTAACCACGACGCGGATGTAGTTTATCGTCATACCCCGGACGGACTTCAGATAATCTCATTGTGGGCCATTTGACTTGGTGTGTGTACTAATAACGTCCTGGCATCGTTGTGACAGAAAATTTAGCGAACTGCCCTTGTTAACCATTACTACATTAGCACAGAGTTTGATTCTCAATGACGATTACTGGCCATTAGTAGTAAGTACGATCCTCACTGGGCGCACTCTACTAGTAACCTTTTACCAAATTAAGTTTAGCTTAGTAAATACTAGTTTGCCTGGGGATATAACAATAAGAGATAGATAAGTATCTACCATCATAAAGACTGAAAAATAAAATTGACAAAGATTATTGTTTAAGGTTCGACACGCATGTCTTAATTATTATTTTTTTTTTTTTTACGAATGGGTCAAACCCAAATTCAAACAAAAACATTGTTTTCAATCGTTATGAGTCTACCGATTGAATAGAATTTTTTTATTATAAACAATTGTCTTGTAAATGGAATTTTAAAGCATTCTGAATGTAAAAATAAAGGAAAAAGTGTGCAAAAGACAATAAGAAACACTACCTACCAAAAAAAAAAAAAGTGAAGTTTTGTTGAAATCGGTTGAAAAATGTAGGAAATCCGATCCCATATATAAACGAACACACACACACACACACACACACACACACACACACACACAAACAACCTGGGTTTTATAATAAAGTATAACTCGATGTGAGTTGTTCCCCTTTCATTCTCGTGATGCCTCTTAATCGTGTTTTCAAATTGATTTCGTGCAAAAACAATTGTGTTTTTCCAATTTTTGGCGCTGTCAGAACCACCGCAAGGTAATTTTACGTAGTCCTGTGAAGTTTTGTTGAAATCGGTTGAAAAATGTAGGAAATCCGATCCAATATATAAACGAACACACACACACACACACACACACACAACATGGGTTTTTATAATAAGTATGATTTTAGGAGGCTCGCTTTCTAGTTAACTAATGGCTACAAGGAAATGAATCCTTTAGCTCTTAAAGAAGACGATCTTTCATCAGACACAATAGACAAGCTACAGAATCACAAACGAAGAGCTTTACCAAATCACATGACTTGAACATTTTCAACAACAATGTCAATATGTAACTAAAATAGAAAATAATAATAAGTTATAATAAAACTTTATTATAAAACTTTATAATAATTATTAATGAGTATTTATATATTTCCTGTCCTATCTGCAATGAAAAGGGAGGTAAATCAACTTAAATTAGTAAATTTATGAGTGATTATTTCCCTTAGTCGCTTTAATAACCTATACAAATAAAAATATTATCTGCATTTCGACAAAATTAGTCCTCGATCAAAATGAACCGTTTAATTAATCAGTTCCTTTACTCCTACGTTTCTTAGATTGCAGTCTTATTTGTTCAATCCTTTCATGCGTGGCACTCAGTTACCTTTTCTTTATTAATCGATTGTCTAGCTTCAACTTGGTCTTGAAATAGGCTTTGTTGTCGTCGTCTTTGTCGTTCTGTTGCTAATCTTTTTCTTTCGAGAGATATTAAACGCATAATTTTTTAAGCGTGAAATGATATTAAGCAAAAAGCGATTTATATAATACCAGAAGCAAACAATGAATCATTGAACATTTAAAAAATATGATGGGAACGGGTTCTCAAATTTAGTTGTGAATTCTTTATCTCCGCCTTATTGGATATTGAAGCATTGTTTCAAGACTTTTGTCTCATTGCATCTCACTATTAAAACATTCTAACAATTGCCGCCATCTTTGACGGCACGGGTACACTTTTTCTTTTTATGTGCCAGGTCCTTTCAGTAGGCGATCATGGCTCTTCACCTCCCTCTATCCCTTGCAGCTCTCAACAAGTTCCTTTCCTCTGATTCCTCCCCCAGACGATATTTTGCATTCTTGTGTCCTAATGCAAAAATTAAGCTTAGCTTCGTAAATATCAGCTACTGCTCAACAGTAGGTACCTTTACATGTACAAAGCGCCCAAGATCCGATAATGTATTTCATGCTTATTCTTTCAATGTCTTTTCATGGCGCTATGCCAAACTAAGTCCAGCTTAGTAATTATTTTTGGCGCCTCATCCTGGGGCAATAGTCACAGAGATATACTGGTTAGCGCCTTCGTAAGTTACTACTTGCTTAAGCCCGCCAGGTATGTCAGGCGTTGTTTTTTCTTATCTCTCTTTCCCTCTATTCGACTTGTGAGTATCCGATTCTCCAGGCCCTCCTTCCTCATTATGTGTCCCAGAAACTTCAGCTGTCTCTTCCTGATGTAAAGTATAAACCTTCTCCTTGTTTGCATCTTCTCTAAGACCTCATCGTTGCTCACACGCTCGGTCCATGATATCCTTAGTATCCTTCTGTAGAACCACATCTCCGTCGCCTTGAGTCATACACTGATATAAATATAATATCTCTCCATATCTGAAATTTGTTGTTCTTTATATAAAAATATATAAAACCATGTATGCGTTGAATTCGTATTCCTATTGCGATGTCACTTCAGGACATGTCTTTTGTAGTTCTTAAGAAATTTGTCTTTTTGTTATCTCTCTTATTCCCTGTTCTGTAAACCATTAACATAACCTCGTTAGGTATGTTATTCGCTGTTTACCTCTGTCCTTCTTGCCTTCAATATGTGAGCGTCAATTTTGTTGGAGTCTAATTTAATTGTGAAGTCTTTACGCCCGCTTTATTGAACCTCAATACATTGTTTCAAAATATTTGTTTCATTACATCTCACTATTAAAACCTTTTAAACTTTTATTGCCGTCATTTTTTTTTTTTTAATTTGAGCGCGGGTACAATAAGAACAAGAAAACTCCCATCTATACTAGGAAGATCTATAACAGCGAACTTGAGAAGTCTAATCTTCTGGAAAACTGTTTTAAGAATAAAATTTCAACAGAGAATAACGCTCACTGTTAGAATCGACTGCGCTGGGGGTAGTTTCGCTCAACACCGCCAATTGCTTCAAAACCAAAACATTAATCTAAAAACTGGTGTCATGTTCTTAAATAGCCTCGACAGATCGAAACCTTCATACTGATGTAAGGCATAGCGTCAAACGCGCCCAGAAATATCTAAACTATCAGATGTATACAACTGTTTTCTTAGATCAATGATTAAACATAACTTCAAGCGAACGAAGCCTTAACGAGAACCATGGTTCTTTGCAACCTCGCGGACTGGCGCTACAGAATCACAAACAAAGAACTCTATTAAATAAACAAACCAACAGTACTTGAGTGTTTCCACATCGGTTGGTTGATTTTGATTAACAGTATATCAACATCTATGGGTTAATTAATGCCTAAATCTAAATATATTGGACGCAATTATATGCCTTCGATTAAAATGTATTACTGGTTATTTTGCTTTAAAATGTATTGTTGGCAATTTCACCATAAATAGGCATTGTTGGTAACTTTATATAAAAATGTATTGCGTGTATTTTTACTATAAAAATGTATTTTATATATTTTCACAATGTTCTTCTTTTTGGTGAGAGGTCACTATTTGCCCATAACTGGGACCCTAACAGGTGCTACCACCCCGGGTCAGGGTGGACTTGGGAACAGCAGCAATTAAGATGTGCTTCCAAGCTTCTGAAAATCTCCCGGTCAGAGGACTTGCTGCTGGATGTAGTTTATCGTCACTTTCAACAACAGCAGCAGCTAGTATATACCTCGAAGAGAAAATAATAACCCAATGAAGATGTTGATGTTCCACACTACTTCGAACAAAAGGTTAAGAAGGAAATATCAATCCAATACTAGAAAGGGCGATTTATCGTGATCGGGTAATATAATCATCTCATAGTTGCGTTTCTGTTTTCAGCTGGGAAAAAAATACTGAGAAGTGCCCGGTCCCGGGAATCAGTGGCCCGCATCTGAACCCCCGTCATTGCACTAGAAACAGGGGATCGGTAGTTATATCGATGCCAACGCGATCGACGGTTGCGGGAGCTGTGCAATGTTTGTCCCTGTCCGGGTGTATGCGCATGGGTGTCCCGCATTAAACCCGACCATCTGTCACATCACGTCTCGGTGGAGAGACGTGGTAAATGCCCACTAGAAAGAGCGATAACCGTTACCGGGCTTGAGAAACGCATTCTCCTGAACACTTGTTTCAATGGAAATAATATTTTAAAATTTCAGCCGACGGTAGCACAAGCTGCTTGGTCGATGAACGCCGAATGTTTCCTTATAAGGAAACGATTAATATTACTATTATCATTAATTTCACCGTTACCACTGACATTGCCATATGGATTAATGAGTTCGACTCTCACTGGGTGACTTACATTTGTACTGTTATACCAAACTACGCCCACTTAGTAAATATTTTGGGCGCCTCAACATGGTATAATGTTTACAGAGATAGACTGGTTGACGCTTACTACGGAGTAATAAGTTCGATCCTTACTGGATGCCGCTGTAAAAGAAAAAAAATAAGCTCATCTTCGTAAGTTACTACTGCTTAACAGTAGGCGTCTCTGCATTTTCAAATTGCACAAGATGTGATAAGGAACTTGATGCTTTAGTCTTTCAATGTCTTTTTATAACGTTATGTCAAACCATATAATAATTACCAGTGTGTATTTATTTATATATTTCCTGTCCCATATGTTGTAGAAAGGGAGGTAAATCAACGTCAGTTAGTACATTTATGAGTGGTTACTTCCCTTAGTCGCTTTAATAACCTATACAAATAAAATATTTATCTGCATTTAGAAGAAATAGACTGGTTGACACTTACTACGGAGTAGTAGGTTCGATCCCCACTGGCTACCGTTTAATTGTGGCGTCGTAAAATAATAAGCTCATCTTCGTAAATACTAACAGTAGGTGCCTTTACATGTACAAAGCGCCCAAGATCCGATAATGTATTTAATGCTTTAGTCTTTCAATGTCTTTTCATGACGCTATGCCAAACTAAATCCAGCTTAGTAATTATTTTTGGCACCTCATCCTGGGGCAATAGTCACAGAGATAGACTGGTTAGCGCTTACTATAGAGTAGCAAGTTTGATCCTCACTGGGTGCCGCATTCTTGTGTCCTAATGCAAAAATTAAGCTTAGCTATGTAAATATCAGCTACTGCTCAAAAGTAATTTCAAAGCACACAAGATGCGATAATGAAATTAATATTTTAGTCTTTCAATATCTTTTCATGACTCTATGTCAAACTAAGTCCAGTTTAGTAAATAGTTTTGTTGCCTCATCCTGGGCTAATAGTCATAGAGATAGACTGGTTGACCCTTACAAAGAAGTACTATCTCTACGACCATTACCCCAAGATGAAGCGCCAAAAATATTCACTAAACTAGACATTGAAAGACTAAAACATTAAGTTCATTATAGCACCATGTGCTCTTTGTATATGCAAGGGCAGCTACTGTTGAGCAATAGTTGATATTTACGAAGATGTGCTTAATTTTTTACGGGGACACAAGTATGCGGCATCTAGTGAGGATCGAACTTACTACTCCATAGTAAGGGTTAACCAGTTTATTTCTCTAACCATTACCCCAGGATGAGGTTAACCAGTCTAAGTTCGATCCTCACTGGGTGCACATAATTGTGTCCTCGTACAGAAATTAAGCTCTCGTAAATATCAACAGAAGATGCCTTTACATGTACAAAGCGCACAAGATGCGATAATGAACTTAATGTTTTAGTCTTTCAATGTCTTCAATTATTCGCATGCTGAACGCGTCTCCATTTTAATTCGGCAAAACTTACAGAATGAAGGGAAACGGGTGTCGGCTCGTCAGCCATGTTTCATCTTTTTACCCGTGTCAGCATCGTCATTATTCTCCTAGTGTTCATTGTCAGAAGCCTTTCGTTAACTCTCTTGTTCGATTTTTACTTCTTTTTGTTTTTATCTCTCCCTTTATCCTCGATATATTCTTCATTAATAAAACTCCGAGTTGTACTCTAATGGACTTTTCTTCCACCATCTTTAATTCCACTCTTTCTAATATCCCCACCACTCGCTGTTTAATGTTCCAACTCCTTTTGTGAATACGCGAAATTACAAAAGCTGGAATGGTCTGAAAAATACAACGAACAGAAGCAAACGTCTTCCGTTAATTCCGTTTCTCGTCTTCATTTCCATCGTTTTAAATTGTGGTCGAATCTAGAACAGTTTGTTTGATTATTGAACAAAGAACGCACTGTGTGCTGCTTATTTTCAAACTGTGATCGAAATGCCGTCTCATATAAATGGAACTAGGGGATGCCAATGAGTAATATCTCGTCTCTCCCACTGCTTTAAGGACTGCGTGAAAGAAGCAACTAAATCCACATAGAACCGACCACCTTTCTTGACATCCGTCTTCTTCTGTGTGCCGTGTCCCTTCAGGTCGTAAGCGATCACGGCCCTCTAAAATTTCCTGACCTCTGTAACGTTTAACAACTCTTCTCTTTTTGTTATCTCTCCTAAACCTTGTTCCACCATCCATTTAATCAAGCTAAATAAATCATGCGTTATTTTCCCTGTTCTTCTTGCTTTCAATCTGTCCTGTGAGTATCAAACTTTCCAAGCCCTCTTTCCTCATTATCTGCCCTAGAAGTTTTATTTTTTCCTGATGTTAAGTATAAGTTTACTTTACGTTTCCATTTTCTTTAAAATTTTGTCGTTGCTCACATATTCAGGTGATGACATTCTCAACATCTTCCTGTAGAACCACATTCCTGTCGCCTCCAGTCATTTCTGAGGAGATTGTCCAGCATTCACTGCCAGACGGGTGGACTGACACCATTTAACAGTTCAGTACTCTTTCCTTTGTTTCTGTTGCTTCAAATCTCTTCTTCATCTTTGAGGAGATTGTCCAGCATTCACTGCTATATAGGAGGAGAGATATCACTTAACAGTTCAGTACTCTTTTCTTTCTTTCTGTTGCTTTAAGTCTCATCATCTTTGAGGAGATTGTCCAGCATTCACTGCCATGCGGGTGGACAGACATCACTTAACAGTTCAGTACTCTTTTCTTTCTTTCTAACGAAGTTGTTATTAGTGGTGTGAATTCACCGTAAATACTTTCACAGTTCAGTTGGTTTTCGTATGGTTAGATTTTCCAAGTGCACCATGATTCTTCCGTACAAAGAGAATCTTACCATTGCCTTAAGACAAGTAGGATAGAATTGTTTTCTTGATGTCAGGTGCTTGAGAATTGCTTGACGATCAATCACACCTTCCTGAGTTGTTTGCGTGTCGACGTATATATAATGTAATGATTATCAGTTAGGAATGCAACCAATTGTTCTTTTCTGAAATTCCTAGTGCCAAAATAGATTCTGTTTAATCTTTGTGCTCGAAAAAACAAAATGGTGGGTTAAATGGACGGTTGTTTCTTTGATACGATATTAACGCATATACTTTTAACGCTATTGGTAATATTTATTGTTTTAAAAGGTGATTATTAATATTTTAATAAAATCCAATGCATTTTTTTTATTCTTGAGAATTGACAACAAAAATATTAAACACTATTTTTTTTAAGCGTTTCACCCCAAGCAAGGCTAGGACGCAAGGGGTTACAGAAGATTTGGAGCAAGATCAGATAGGAGTGATAGAAGAAAGGATGAGGAGAAGGATAATGGATAGATCAAGACAACTGGAGATGTCGATTGATATTACATTTGAATAGCTGGAGATTATAGCTCTCAGGGAAACTGGAATACGGAAGGGAGTTCCACAGGCGAGAGGTGCGAGACATGAAGCTATTAGAGTAGAAGAGAGGCTTTATTTAGGAGTTTCGACAGTGAAGGGGGGTGAGAGCGGGATGCCAGTCTCGTAGGGCGCTTGAACTCATGAAGTCTGGGAATCAGCGAATGCAGCTCCTCGGAGCAATTGCCATGAAAGTATTTGTAAAACAGAGAGAGAGAGGCGACGGCGCGTCTGTGAGAAAGTGACTGTAGACGAGATGCCAGAGCAGGGCCAATTATATTGCATATCCGCCTCTGGAGCCTATCAAGAACCCCGAGGCAAACAGAAGGGGATCCAGACCATTTATTTATTAGATTGCTTATTTACAAGAATAATTTTATTTTTGTCTGAATTACAGTTATCATTATTTATGCTATTTATCGTGGGTTAAAGCATCGGTTTGTGAATTTGGCGACGTAGTGATTGTGAGTTCAATCCCTGGAAATCAGTGGAAACGGGCGAGTAATAACTGGGTATCATTAAATAAAAATAAGACAATATCCCTAGACGTGTACAGTGGAACGAGAACAGTCTAGCCCCGGAGATTAAATAAAAGGTTCTCTTCTGAATTCTCTGTAGGTTGCCCAGATCGATAAACACCTGAGGAAGGCCGTGGGGGTTGTGAGAGTTTCGGCACAACGGCCGAAACGTTGTAATAACAACAAAAAAATACGAGGAGAGTAGTCCGAATATAAATACCGTACTTCCCCATGTATAATACGCATTTTTTTCTAAAAAATAATAAGCAAATCAGGGGTGCGTATTATGCACAGTTACAGAAAAATCTTTGAAAAATTGTCGATTTCATTTACGAAATAACTACTCACCACAAACATACGACAATTTGACTCTAACATTCAGCGATTGCGACCCCATAAGGATGTCAAATACAATCATATATACCTAACAATACTTACAAATGTAAAATAAAATAAGAATTATCATAAAACTAAATTAGAATAATATTATTCTATGTTTAAAACCATTTTTTAAATAAGACTAGCAAACGCTGACCCTAATGAAATTGGAGAGGTACAATTTATGGGGTTTGATTACCAAAAACGGGGGTACGTATTATGCGTGAGCAGAAACATTTTCCCACACTTTCAGGAGTGCGTATTATGGATGAAGACGTATTATACATGAGGAATTACGATGATGTAAATAAAAATAGTTTTATAATTACAAGATTTGAATTAATACAAACAAATATAAATTGTTCCTTATCCGATTGATGTTATATTCGGCTTCATCCGAATCTCAACTCGAGAATTTTGTAGATGAACGCAATTGTTTAATCCACTCTTCAGGAGTTTTCAGCGCTTAAACCTCCTGAGGAGTGGATTGTGCAATTACCAAAAAGTCCATCGACAAAACTCTACAGACGGAGTGCGGATAAAGCTGAATATAAAATAAATTGGCTAAGTGGCAAATTACATTTATCTGTATTAATCCTATTAATGTTTTATCTTTGATATGGAGTACTTTATTGAAATCACCGCCTGCCTTAAATGTCCGATATTTCATATTTCCGCTGTTTCTGGCTTTATCGCTATTTACAAGATTATGAAAATATGTAAATCAACTATAATGAAACATGAAACATTTATTATTTGCCATTTCATAAAGAAATAAATATGAAAAGAATGCTTTTATTTTTATTCAAAAATTTATAAAAATGTCTTTGAACTAGAAAATTTAAATAAACACATAATGGCGAGTAACTGTGATTACAAAAATTGAAAAAAAAAAAAAAAAAAAAAAATACATTTTCCGGGCGATTCTTTCATTTGCTCAGACCAGATGAATTTAATAAATTACGTTGAGAGCTTTTCTTCCTCCTACATATTTTGATAATTTTGCTATTTTTAATAAATTTTGGAATAAAATATTTCTTTTCAAATTTATTTCTTAATAAAATGGTAAATAATAAATAATAATAATATGGATGAAAATAATAGGAAGGTCCGGTGGAGTAATGGATAGCGGTTCGGATTGAAGAATCGGAGTGCTGAGTTCGAATTCCAGTTAAATCTGTTATATTCCCTTACGCGCTTGGGAAAGGTATGAGTCCTCCCCCCGCCAGCTATGGGTAAATAGCAGGTCTACCGCACAAAGAAATGGCAACCTACTTCGGGAAAAAATCTGCCTCGTCAGTCATGTATTGATCATCTATGTGTGTATTATGCATGGCACATAACTGACTGAAATAATAAATCATTATAAAACGAAATAGCTATCGCATTCTTGTAAATAAACATGGTGCAAAGGTTAAGCATTGCCAGATTCTATTTTTATGTAATTTTTTTTTTATTATGCGTTCAATCCAAGCAAGGAGGTGAAGCCACTAATATGCAAGGGGTTATTTATTGGGCGTGAAAGAATTAGAAAACAGAATCATTATTAAAGAGCGAGAACAATACAAAGGTAATCTGGAAGACAGTAGTTAGCAATTGATATTGCATTTAAGTTTTTGAAGATCAAAATTTGTCACCACAAAGACAGGGTGATGCTTTTGGTGACTGAGTTGACAGCAGTAGTCCATCTTAGGCCTGATTTGGTTCTTGTAAAGCACGAGGAATAAGCTACTTTCTGCAGTGGCACGGGGAACCTACCATTTTTCGTGCATCTTTAGTGATGGATCGTATGTACGAGTTCTCCTTGAGGTCCGAGGTTAGTTCAAGGCAAGGGAACTCCCTGATGGGACATCAATTCACTATTATACATTTTCTTTTTGTTCTTGAGAACTTACAACATTAAAATATTAAACACGATTTATTATGAAAATATGTGAACCAACTATAAGAATCCGTATTACCATTCTACAAGGTTTAAATCCATCGGCAATGAGCCGATATTTTGCCAACGATTCCCATAAACGGTATAATAAATAATGTAAATAAACAATCTAATAGTGTTTAATTAAGTTTTTTGTGGTACAGAATTTAATAATAGATAGGAAAAGACAATATTTATAAGGCATTTTTAAAAGCAAAAGCTAACATAAAAACAACCGGTTTCGTCCCAGGACTTAGCAAGTTTATTTATTCTGGGAATTTAAAAAAGCGTGTAAATTCATTTTTAATTAACGAATGTAATCGAATGGGGAAAAAAAATGAATTTCAAGAAACTAGAGTCCAATAATATTCAGACCCAGCAAGCATTCCCTCTGTTTACAAAGGGAAGGCTCACGGGATCTGATATACATGGACTCTAGAACCTTGAGGTGAAATGTGGAGTGGGACCTAGATAAAATTATAAATCGGTCACCACTAAAATTTTCCACACATTTCCTTCTATTTATTAAATGTTCAGCAATAGCAGAACCAGAACTGTTAGTCAGTTGGCTATTCCTGGAGGACGGATTCAAAATCCTGGGTGGGTAAATGCTGTTTTATTCTCGAATTCAAACGCTGGGACGTCCTCCCTATGTAGTCGTGTTCGTGTATTAAATAGTGTTTAATATTTTATTTGTCAGTCCTCGAGACCAAAAAAAAAAAAAAAAAAAAAAAATGTATAAATTCACTTTAATCATCACTTTTTAAAATAAACATTGCTAACGACTGGAGACAGTTAAAATAATAGCGGTGTCAAGGGAAGAACCTTTCTTTTGCTTCAGTTTTCCTGCAGGCATTAAAGTCCAAGTTTACCAATTTTTCTATGTACTATATCCCTTCAGGATATTAGCTCTTCACAATCTTGTCTTTGTTATCACTACTAAACTTTGTTTCATCATCTATTTACTCAAGCTTATTAGGTAAGTTATGTAGTGTTTTCTACTTGCCTTCAATATCCTTTGCGTGTCAAGTTTTCCAAGCCCTCTCTCCCTAGAGATTTCAACTCTTGTTCACATGTTCATTCCAGGGTATTATCAGCATCCTTCTGTAGAACCACATTTCTACTGGTTAAATTCTTTTTCATCTTTGAGAAGATTGTGCAGCATTCACTGCCATATAGGTCATATATCATGTAACAAGTTCAGTTGATTGCTATGGATAAAGGTCTACAACTGACCTCATTGGTCTGTCGTCCTACACCATGTACAATGACATTGCACAAACTGATTACTTTTTTTTCTTGAGCATTGCTATAAAACTCTCCAATGGGGAATTTTTAATGAAAACATGATTCAAGCATACATCAAATTTTTTTTCACATAAAAAAAAAAAAAAAAAAAAAAAAGCAATAATAAAGTTTCAAAGAGATTTTTTTTTTGAATTTCTCGTACGAGGAGTTATTTACACTATTTATATAAGGACTATTGTCCTCACCTTCGTTTTTATCGCATTTCAGCCATTGTGCTACATCTAATGAAGACAGGAGAGTATAATAGCTGAAATGCTGCCATAAAACCAACAAAGATAAGGACAATAGCCCTAATATAAATGTAAATATTGAAAAAGTGGCTACTATCCTTGCAAATAATGGGGAAAACATTGAATAAAAAGTAATTGTATTTTTGTTTTTGAATAAAGAAAAAAAAAACTAATCATGAATCCACATAATAGTCTCTCTTATTGGAAATGTTGTTATATTATTGGAATATTGGAAATCAAGCACTTGGGAACTTTCTGTGCCAACTTCTAATAAACATAATACAGAACATTCATAGATTGTAAGACAGTGAAAAGTTGTGATTATCTTTGAAAAGTTGACCAGAATACAAGTTTTGGAAGCTTACAGTCCAATTGAAGAAGTTAATATAAATATATAAATGAATAACCAATTAGGAATTTCCTGTACTTTACATAAATTGTGGCTATGTACCAGACTATCAAAGGTGATGCTGAAAATTTCTGCTTGACCTTCAAAAACCTGATTTTGGGAAGTGGATCAAGCCTAGAAATTTCAAACATCTCCTGGAAAACAGAAAGAGAACATTGATATCAACAAAATTTGATAATGTATGAAGTAAACAGAAACATTATTGAAGAGTTGATTTCAACCTGAAAGTTTAACAATTTTGTTTTCCAACTGAACACCAGATATTTCATTATAAGGATAACGGTTTATGTTGAACTAGCAATGCTTTTGGAAGAACTGATAAGAAATGAAACTGCAGTGTGCCATGAAGACTTAAAACAATTCTCCTGGCCTGGTTGCCAACCAAGACAAAGAGAAGACAGCTTGTCCTTAACATCTGGGTAGGTGAAGATTCACACATTTCTCAAGGGTTATTTGTGCAAAAGTGAATGCACATATACTTGGTCTGTTGACACATCTCAAGTAACGAGTAGAGCAGCTTTGATACTTGCACCCCCCTTTGATATACACCAACTTTGTGTGTGTGTATATATATATATGTGTGTGTGTGTATATATATATATATAGCAAAATCACACACCAGAGCTTGGCTAAAGAATCTTTTTTCTTCTTCTCCCTTTGAGTCAGCAGGTAGGCCAAAAATTCCTATGGGAAATTTAGCATCTTTTTCACAGTAAAAAGTTTTGAGAAATCTTGCAAAATCAAATAATTGGTGGATTTTAATGAGATTTCCACAACTAAAAAAAAAAAAATTAAAGCCTAGGTATTGCATTTTTTGTGATGGTTCCTACATTTAACTGCCATGTACTTATAACTAATGTAGTAGTGAGGGAGAGAGAGAAGGAAAAAAAAGAGGATGAGATGAAAATTTTGACTGCAGTTGTTGGCCATAGAAAAAGGGAGGATTAATATAGAATATCACCCCCCCCCAGAAAACAAAGAAATTAAAATGTTGTGCATGCTTTGTTTTCCGCCTGTACTTTTTATCTTTTGTAGTGCCTTCATTAAATTTTGTACTTCTAGAATATTTGGGTATTTCACAGAAATTTCCTGCCTCTTGGCTGGGGTTTTTTTTTTTGTGTATGAATGTCTCTCCATTCTTAATTGGTAAAGTAAAAGACATCAATATATAATTTCTGAACCTTACTATTTGCAATGCCCATAAATAAAAAAACAAATAGAATATCTTAGTAGTCACAATTCAGAAAATTTATTCCATGAATAGAAAGTGACAAAAATCTATTTCAGCTTCTTTTTGGGGCGAAGATTGTTGCTGTGACCACACTTCCTCTTACGGCAGTTGGTGGCACGTGGATGGAGGCGAGCATAGCATCTGTGCAAAGGAAAATAAAATAAATAAGTATAGGAAAAAAGAAAACACTAGGAACATGTAGTAAAAAATCATTTTAGGCAAGACACTGCACAACCAATCCAGTTATTAGTGAATATATAGATGGCAATCAAGTTATGAGAAATAAAAAGTAAAGAGGGTACAGTGAAGAGAGAATGTGAAGAAAGAAAAAAAAAAACAAAAAAAACTTACTTTCGGCAAATCATCTTCTCACAGTTGTACTTAGAGGCCAACATACGTAAACTGGGCTCAATGATACCACCAGGTAAGCGGAGCAACAAGTGAAGTGTGGCTCCTGTAAAAAGAAGGAAGACATATGTAGCCTCTTTACTAGGAAAAAAAACCATAGCCCTCCCCCACTCTCCATTCAGATGTTAAAGATATAAACGTTTACTTTTATAGAAAGAGAATTGGAAAAAATCCATACCTGTGGACAGACCATATTCTGAAAGTTTGGCACTCTCATCAAGCTGTTTTCCACTATAGACAAGTCTTTGAAGATCTTGAGGGATTCCTGGAAAAAGAAAGGGATTTAATTCTTAAGAGACAAAATAGAAAAAAAGTTGGCTCAAATAATTGTATCTTATAATTTTCAGAAAAGAAAAAAAAAAAAAATTTGTTTAAAGCAAATGATAAGTTATACATAATGAAGGGAAATGGCAAGATTTTAAGAGAGATGGGCCCATTTCAATAAACACCAAAACAAAAAATAAAACACTTCCAACAGATCACAAGAAAAGCTAAAAATATGAAATTAAGGATTCCCATAATTCATCAACAGGCAAAGATAAGTATATTGCACCACCCCATAATGCTTTAGATATTCATGACAATTCACATATTTATCAAATGGTAAATTGTTGCCATTTTATATTTTTAACTTTGTCTACTGCACAGCATAGTAGGGTCAATTGGGCACCGCCTATGAGAAAAGGAGCCCCATGACGCAATTCACCCTGACAGACATTTGGAAACGAATGCTGTGGTGCTTAGTATTTCTGCTAGAAGCTCCAATACAAACATTTCAGAGTAGAGTTGGTTAAGTCTAAAAGTGATTATGAAGGAAAAGTGTTGTTTTTCATCAGCATAATGCCAGACTTTATGTTTCTTTGACAACCCAGCAAAAATTGTTGCACTTGGATGGAATGTATTACCCCACCCACCATATTCACCAGACATTGCTCTTTTGTATTTTCATTTATTCAGGTCTTTGCAAAATAATCCCAAAAGGTAAAAATTTTAATTCTTTGGATGACAAAAAAACCCACCATAATGAGGTCTTTCCCAAGAAAGATCATCATTATCTTGGAAGATGGAATGTTTAGGTTTAAAGTTTTGTGTTTTAATTTCCTTTAAAAATCACCATGTACTTTTTAGACAACCCAACATACAAATATATATAAAATAAATAATACCAATTGGTAGGGATAATTCCAAGGAGGACATTAATCCAAAGAGTGCTCAATGTAAGTAACAGAGCAATGTAATAAATTAAAACAATCCTTAAAAATCCATTTCAGTCATAATTTATTCCATGAATATACTTAAATATTCATCTCTTCAGACTGAAGGTTTTTTTTGGGTTTTTTTAAAAGAAATTAATCAATTTGTTCATATAAAAAGGAAAAGGGAAAGAAAAAATATTTCATAATAATAAAAAAAATTAGCAAACTAAGCAAAAGAGAGAGGGTAGAGCTGAAAAGGTGAACTTGAAACAAGTTTTTCCTTAAAGGGCTGAACAAGTTAATATAATGGGTAAGGGAGGGGGGGGTGATCAGAATTAAATGAGTTACAGTAATATGTTTAATAGTCATGTCATTTAGACAGCAAAACTCATAGCGCATTATAATAAAAAATAAATCGAGAACAAATTGAAAGAACTTTAAAAAAATAGATAAGGATAAAAATAATATTAATAATTAAAAATTATAAATGATGTAGGCAAGACAATCACATAAATAACCATATAAAATTGTGAATACATGTACACATACATGTTAGTACCAATATAAAACAAAATCAACACTAACAGTATCTCCCCAAAAACACACACACACACATATATATATATATAAAAAGTTTTGAAATTAAAATATTGTTTCGTTTGGTTTATTTAGCTTTAAAGGCATATAAACCTTGAAAGTTTATTTAATGCTTACTAGTTTTCCCTGATAGGTTCATATGAAGAGAATATGTCTTCCTTACCAGAAATCACTTTGTAGATCAGTTTTCGTTGACACCTTATAAAGCACGGTTTTGTCAAGCACTACATGTATTGTTGATAATCACCTCTCCAAAACTGTGTAGCTGGAGTTACTTTTTTCCTTCCAAATTAATTTACTAGTACAGGTTAATTAAACGAATTTATTGATTTTTTATTTTTTTTTACAGATTTTTCTGTAGATCCCAATTTCTTTAATGAAATTTTTTAGATGTTGGTGGGTTATGTATGCGTGACCAATACAGAGTTTGGCTAAAACCACCTCCTCTCTCCTTATCTTTCTGGAACTTGCCCGTCTTTAACTGATAATAGGTTGAATACTGAAAAAGTTTGCTGTTATCGTAGCTGTTCCATAATTGCTGCCATTTGTCTTTAATGGTCCTGTTTATGAAAATCTGAAGTCAGTGTGAGGCACTATTACTTTAGAGGGAGCCATGTTCAGAGATTCCTTGGCCATTTTTGTCTGCTTTTCCATTTCCTTGTAGGCCAATATGGCTTGGTATCCAGCATAGAACTATTACTGTATCTTTTTCCTTATAAATGGAGTCAAAACTATTTAATTATTAAGGAGTTTTTCATGTTTTTATTCTTCAAAGCCGTGAGAACAGATAATGAATGTATCTGACTCACAAGATTTTATAATATCTAAAGCCAGATGCATGGCTGTGGCTTCTGCACTGAAGATTGAGGCATTATCGGGCAATCTTTTCTGCATTATTATGTTGTCAAGTCTAGCAGAACAATCTACTCTGTTTAACAATTTAGGACCATCAGTGTAATATATGCTTATGGTTTAGGTGAGCTCATAGAATATTATGAATTTCTTCCATATAATTGGATGTTAGAATTAATTTTGGAATATTTGGTAAGGTTTAGCGAAATCGTATGGTACTTCATTAACCAGGGAGGATTTTTTTGAGTTGGTGGATTTAAGTATAATAGTTGGATTTAATTGTTTTGTTGTCTAGCTTTTTCATGTAAAATCCAAAAGGTTTGATAGAATTTTCTTTTTTATCAAAAAGAAATTCATATTTAGGTTTGAAGGTATAGTGATATGCAGGGTTAGTTGGACATGATTTCAGTTTTAGATAATATTGTAATGCTAGTTTTTCACGTCTCAACTTCAAAGGTGCCTCATGGGCTTCTGTATATAGACTTTCTACGGGTAATGTTTTGAAAGCCCCCAGAGCCAGTCTTAATCCTGCATGGTGTATAAGATCAAGGATTTTTAGATTTAGATCTTATTAGAGATCTATATAATTTTAGGAGTGATATATGATCAGCTCCCCAGTCAGTGTTTGCCACAACTCGTAATAATTGTAATGCTTTGAAACATCACTGCTTTATGTACTTTAAGTAAAGTATGAATATCAGCTGTCATTTTGATTTTGTTCCCTTCCAGTTCCAGGGTTGGGTCAATGTGCATTTTTCTGATTACAGAAATGAATACATTTTGTCTTGGTTCGAGAGAATTTAAAGTATAATAGTTGGATTTAATTTTCAACCGTCCATCGATTTAATTTATCTAGACATATTTGCAGTTGCCATTCTGCTGTATGCAGGGTTTTTTTTTATCTGTAGCAAGTCAGAAGGTCATCTACGTATAGTGAACCATCAACACCTTGATTCAGACAATTAACAATGTTTATCTTTATGTTAAAATGTGCGAAAGATAAGATACAACCTTGTGGAACTCCTCCTTGGATTTTTAAGTCTGAGAGTGTTGATCCAACCCTAACCTTGAAACTTCTCTCAGATAAAAAGTCATTTATCAAAGTGAGCAGTCTGCCTTTTAATCCCAAATTGTATAAGTCATTCACTATTCCCAGCCTCCAAGTTGCCTCATAGGCCTTTTCTAAATCGAAGAAAATGGCTATTGCATGTTTTTTTTTAATAAAAAGCCTCTCTATTGAAAGTTTCTAGTCTAATGATGTTGTCTATGGTACCTCCTTTATTTCAAAAACCATTCCGAAGATTGGAAATTAAACCACTAGTTTCAAGATACCAGTTCAGTCTTTTATTATTCTTTCTAAGGTTTTGCATACACAACTTGTTAGTGTTATAGGTCAAAAGTTTTTGGGATCCGATTTATCTTTATCTGGTTTAGGTATAGGAACCACAATAGTTTGTTTCCAGCTATTAGGTAATTTCCCCTTAAACCATATCTTGTTAAAAACATTTAAATATTTTATGGATTTTGGAAGGAGCTGTTTATGGTTGCACCAGAAGCAGTGCTTTATCAACAGCACCCACTTTATCCGAGATAATAAATATAAATATAATATATATATATATATATATATATATATATATATATAAAATCAGTTGTGTTCTTTATTTTACCTGTCTATGATCTTGACATTTACTTGTATTATTTTATCTGTTATATATTCAAGGTGCACCATAATACACAGAAAATGATGATTGTACAGGGTTAGACACCAAATGAATTTTAATTCTAGTAGCTTTTTTTTTTTTTTTTTTTAAATTACATATAGTAATATTATCAATAGGAATCAATAAAATTGATGAGCATCATAAAAGAATATCCCATTATTCATGAAATAAATTATAACCGAAATGGATCTTTATGGTTTTCCTTGACACATACATATAAAATGAACATCTCGCTTTAAAGGAATAAATTATGTCTAGGATGATGCCCAGTACTGCAATATTTGACTACTGTAGAGCTACTAGTATTGCTCAGAAGCTGGGATCACATTATGCATGAAGTAGGCTTATACACAAGTATATAATCTAACAATTTTGAACTTTTATTAAAATACTGCAATAGTTGTCAACCAAGTCATGGAATTTAAATGAATTTTTAGAAATTAAAAGCCATGCAAAATGTCTCCACAAACAGTTAATATATTTAAAGTAATAATTATTACCATCTCTGGCATAGATACTGTCCATAACATTGGCAGCAGTGTCAGAGTCCTGCACCTCAAAGGTGAGGGTTTGCCCAGATAAATTCTTCACAAACAATTGCATCTTTTGACTTCTGCAAGAAAAAAAAAAAAAAAAAAAAAAAAAAAGTCAAATTTCTAAGTTTTAGCAAAAATGGTAAGCAAAAGAAATGGTACAGAACAATTCATGACAAACTTAAATGCAAACATTGACTTAAAAAGGAAATCCTTTTTAAAAACCAGATAAAATCAGTTTCTGAATTAATGAGCTCAAAGATCTATCTATAAAAATGTATACCTGTTTGCCAAATGAAACAAATTTTACCTAATATATACTTTTTGTGAAACTATTGGTATAGAAAATTTCTACAACTACAACTTTTGAATGCAAATAAAAAACAAAACTTTAAATGCAACACTAAAGAAATGAAAGTTTACTTCATTTTCAATATTTTGGTAATATTTATACCATATTTATATATGTGGTGCAAATATATCAACAGGCATCTTGCAATCAGAAATCTTATGTGACTATGAAACAAGATCTGCTGCTTAACAAGTGTTAAAAAAAAAAAAAGTTTCATACAAAAAGAATTCTATGAAGAGAAATTTGGAAGGAAAATAGAGACACCAAAGATGAAAACAAAATGACTTTTCATTTTCAGCCAAGCTTTCATGTCTTGTAAATCTTAGTGATGTCAGAGATATTAATCTTTCTTTAGGTTAATTTCTATGTAGACATTCCTTTGATACAATAAGGAAGTGGAAATATCTAAAATTAGTTTAAGAACTTATGTAGACCTAATATAAAATATTGGAAAAGAAGAAATCGGAGTTGAGATGTCTTTCTCCTTACTGTATAGACTTAGTGAGAGTCTATTAAACTATTAGTGGTAGTAGTATTTTGAGGCTACTGATAATCCCATTAGGTAGCCACTGGCTGTAACCAGCTTGACTGCCTAATGGCATTTAGACATGATTGATTTTAAAATTTGATTTCAGCTTATAGAAAGCCAAAACAAACTGCTTTTCACTCAAAGGAAAGTTATCATAGAGACCCAAGGCTAAAATACATTCTTTGCACCAATGCAGATGCTGTCATTCTTTAGTTGACTAAAAATTATTATTTCCACACACTTTCCTAATCAAAAACCAAAACAGTTTGGGGGCCCAAAGCATTCTAGCAGTGAATAGGAAAAAAAAAAAAAAAAAAAAAAAAAAAAAGAAAGTGGAGAATATTTGCTAAAAATTTCATTTAATAAAAACTGTCTGCTACAGTCTAAAACCTATTTTAGGAAGCAGCATTTAAAGTGATAAAATTGAATTACTTGAAAATTAAATTATCAAGTTGTACTTGAAACAAGACCAATACATTTTTTTGTTTTGTTTATTTTCTTATTTTAGCCTGAACCAAGCAAAGATAAACAGTGCTAAGAGGAGGAAAGCAGAATAAAAGGATAATACAGAGGGGATTTTGACAACAGAAAGACCAACGGGGTGCAGCCAAATTAATATAAAACAAGTACTGCGCCCACCCGCAATTTAAAAAAAAAAAATTTTTTGGCTCTTGGATAAGAAGGACTTAAGTGTGGCTAAAATATGTAGGAAATGACAATCTCTTTAAGCTTTATAACTGTATGTGACTTCATTTGCTGTACAAAAAGCTTATCAAGCCACTGAAAGTGACTGTCCTAAACAATAGTCTGAATTTCATAATTGTGTTGTCATATCCTGCTATGGCGACAAAACAACTTGAGTGAAATTAACAACAAGGTTACTGCACTTGGGAGGCCTTAAAAAGAATGCAGTAGAAAAGAAAATAATAATAATGCAGAATGCTACAGATTAACCATTACTTCTGTGATCAGGACAGTGATATTTTGACATTTACCTATTTGACAATATTCCAGCTAAATTGATGTAGACAGAGCTGAATACTGGATTAATTTTGTACAAGTTGAGTTACATGTGCTTAAGAACCAGTGTGTGGACATGTATACAATAAGGTGTAAAAAGTCATGGGATAGCAATAAATTAAGCTAACGAAAGACGGCAACATTGTATCATGACATCATGGAAATGCCCAGATCTCTATCAGTTGTACTTTGATAATCTGCTAAGTCAGACAATATCTACGCAATATTGATTATCAAAGTACAAATAGGGGAGATGAATAGGACAATCCACAACTTATATCATGTGTACACCATAAATACTTTATGGAAGACGTTACTGAAAACAAAACAATGGATTTTTAACGATTGTCTATGAAAAGAAACAGTACTGACTAAATTATATCTAATGAAAAAAACACTAGCTACACACTGATCAGGTCAGCTTTGTGCTGCTTTAGCTTTCAGCAGTCAGAAGACTCTCCAGAGTGCCTATGTCAACATTATGACATCAAACAGTGCCTCATCTAGATATGAAATGTCAAATTAGACCTTGGATGTTTGGCTTGGTTCAATGAGTCATGCTTCCAATTGTCAAAACACAATCCATAGGTTGAACCTGTTGGTCTGACTAAACACACTATTGATGACTGGCCACCAGTGATTTGCCTCGCGAACATTTGCACCCATTCATGGACTCCATGTATCCCTACAACAATGGATTATTCCAGGACAATGCACCACACATCAGGTCAAAGTTAATCAAAATTTATTTGGAGAAGCATTTTGAAGACTTCCAACAAATGGTGTGGCCACTATATTTACATGCATTTCTATGACATAGTAAAGAGGTTTATTTGCATGCACAATTCTGCACCTACAAAAAGCAGTGGGCTGCAGACAGTTGTGGAATGGTTTGCTATCTCTACAAAAGTCTTCCCGTCAATTGTGGAATCAATGTCACATCAACTTGCTGCTTTTCACAGCACCAGGATAAGTTGTACATGCTACTAGACAAGTAACCCATGGATGGGGTAGTAATAGCATTCCTGCGAGTCCACCAAAGTGGTTTTGCTGTTTCTGCTGCCATTGGAACAGCACACTGAACTACAAGTAGGACTAGCCACACATGTATTGCTATCACCATTGCATATAAAACCACATCTTATGAACATTTGCCACAACTTCAAGGAATCTGCAGCTTTCAACTATCTTCATACCTTCTTTGTGATGTCTACAACAAAAATAAAGGCAGGAGCTCCAAACAAAGGTTCTAGGGGGCAAGGAAATCCTTAAGAATCTCATTAGGAAGGAGAAGCCAACATTGCTGCAGTGATTTGGACCCTCCTGACTAATCCCATTTGGTTGTAGCCATCTTTGGCAGGTAGACTAATTCCCCACCATAGTCTATAATTTCAACTGTCATTCTGACCTAGACTGACTACATAATGACATTACTAACCACAGAAAACAACTAACAACGCAGATGACTGAACAAAATATGATTGAAAGCAGTGATTCTAGCAGTAGTGATGAGGTTTTAGGCTTTGATGAGTAAATTTGTTACAAAACAGATGTACAATAAGTAGGCGTCAAGAAATAATAATTTTCCAATTTTTTTTTTTAATAGATTTTATAAAAGTTGAAATGCAGTTTGTAATGTAAATTCATTGTAATATGATCCATCTATGGAAATCAAAACAAAACATGCATAAACTACATGATTGCTTAAAGTGTTAGTAAATAGTCTTAATTTATAATCTGGAGTGCATAATTGATAATGTGAAAGAAGTATGTTATGAGTTTCAATTTTGTTTTTTTTTTTTTTTACATTTCAAGAAGTTGTATGGGCATATGTGCTTTGGTTTCAATAGGACCAACTTACATAAATATGACAGAGCTATTTACATGTATACAATCTAATATGGGCCCCCCAAAGCGGTGTAATGGTTAGCAAGCTTGTCATGCTAGAACAATTACGAATGAATAGTGAGTTTGATTCTAATTGGGTGCCCTATACTTTTCGCCTTATGCCACATCTAAGCTACGCTTGGAAAATCATTATATATATACAATCTAATAATAAAATACATTCATGGCTTGGCATGCTTAATCTACATTAATAAGAGAGAAATTTTTAAAAAATTATTTTAGATCTCAGTAGTCTCTACTCAAATACTGTGAAAGTCTTTCTGACATTCTAAAGCAGCAATATTAGCTCTTGTTTTCACTTGCAATGTTATATATATTTTTTCTACTCATCACCATAAATTCTTGTTTTTATATACAGTAATGTTTTCTGATATAATAAATGCTTTTGTAATGTAGTGGTGGCTTCTTTTAAATATCAAGTAGACCAAAAAACATTATTTTCTGCTTAAGATGAGGGTGCACCTAAATTCTTCATCCTGTGTAGAAACATGTTAATTTTGTTTTCCTGACTTTATGCAAATAAATTCCACAATATTACTGACTGGGTCTCAAAAGTCAAATTTGAAAGGAGCAAGTCTCTTGCAACTATTTAAAAAAAAACCCAAAAAACAAGCAATTAGTAAATAACACCCCAAAGAGTTATTGCTATGTCAACAACAAGAGGATAATTTTTTGTTTTTCAATTTCACGGTTCAAAAATTAAAAATATCCTCTTCCACTGATGTTAAGGGAGAAAAGAATAAAAAATGATATGCGAAATATGCTTAACGTGCATGAATATTATCAACAAGTGTGTAAAAGAGAGATTGGAGATAAGACATTGACCAACTTCTTAAGAAATGGTTCTACTAAATGAGCAAGATGAGAAGTAACTTTAGAAACTATTTTGAAAGTCAATAACTCAACTCCTGCATCGAAAATCTAAACTAGTTTTGATTAGAGCAGAATTCATCTAAATCTTGAAAAGTTTTCTCACAAAAGTGGTGTCAGTAGGTTTCTTTAAAACACACAAAAGTTACACCTAGAAAGAGCCAGTAATAGTTGCCTAGAGGTTTAACATTTTTAAATCAAATCGGGAAAACCTATTGGGACTGATGAACTTGAGATTTCTATTCAATAACTCCGGGAAAACCAAAACAGTGCATTCACACGAAAGAATATATGGTTTAACTTTAGGATTTAGTACAAAATTACATTAGAAATACTTCAAAATTAGTTGTATCAGGACCGGTGTTTGTTTTTCATATCTACATGACTATTGTTAAAAAAAAAGTTTTAGGCACCTGTTCCATACAAACTTTATAAACCAATTTAAATATTTAAAAAATAATAAAAAAAATGTTGCCTTTAACAGCGTAGCAATTATAGTCAGAAGTTCATTATTTACAAAAGGAAAAACAATTGTTTTTGATTAACATCTATACAACAACAAATCAAGTCATTTTTAAACCGATTCATTATTCAAAAAAAAGAAAAAAAGCCACGTGCAATACAGGAGCATTTTGGTTTTAGCAAAAAGACAATTCTTAAAAACAAGATTACATAATAAACAAAACTTTTTAACCGCAAATCTAGATAACCTTTTCTCTTTTATACATAATTCAAACGATACGATTTACTTTCTTCTCAAAATAGGGACACTTATGAATAGTGTAAGTGAGAGACAAAAAAAATGGAAAGTTAAGAACAAAGATTTTACCGTTTAAAATCAAATCCCTACTTCTGTTTAAGGTTTCATGGAATTACATAAATGGTTTTATAAAAATTGGTTTATTACGATTATGACAAATTTTTTAGCTCCTTTTATTTTAAGTCAATCCTTCGTCTTGAAATTAATTACGAGTAAGAATCGGTTTTTATAGCATAAATTTTAACGAGTAATCGAATTCGCTAGTATAATTTCACTCGAGATATTAAGAGAAAATAAATCTTAATGAAACAGACAATAATTAATTATAACCAAACGATAAAGTAAACTGTCTTTTTGGGGCTTGGCATTCCATTATAAAACGATATTTGATTCAAGAACAAAAGTAATCTTTTCCACAATTTTATTTTTAAATAAGCAATAATTGTACATGAAATTATCACACTAAAATTTCATCTAATTAGAAAAAAAACAAAAAAGAAATTATTAAAGACAACTGTTACTTAAATTTTATAAACGTAGTAGTCACACGTGGGCGATAGGACAATGTATTTACTTTACGTTAGGAAGACATTTATACCGAAAAATGAACTGCCAAACAGATAACACATTGAAAAAAAAAACATTATAAAATTATTCAACAACAATTTTTTTGTAAAAATCGAAATCAAATTAGGAAATAATACATGAAATGAAAAAGAAATGTGGCAGCAACCATCTTACCTGCTGAAAAAAGAGCGAGAAAGAGACGGGGACTATGTATTTCCGGCAAGGACTCGGTTATGGGATAGACATTTTCTGACGTCATGTCCGCTAAATTCCATTATTCTCGGAATAAGGGAAGATAATTAAAAAACAGTAACCGTTGTACCGCCAGACTGAAGTTGTCGAGGAGAAGATAACTCGTGCTAGAATTATTTTTTTTTAGTTCTACAATGTGAGTCGTGTAAAAAACGGAATCTGTTCGATTTTTATATTTTAGTAAATATATAAATAAAAGTAAAAAAAATTAAAGATATAAAAAACGCTATAATACAACAACCAACGATGGTGCTAAAATGTGTGGGAATAATGATGATAATAATTTACATTATACATTTAAACAAACTTTAAAGTTTACAGGGGGTTTATGAAGATTGAAGAAGTTTTATAATTTCATTTTCAACATAAAATAAAAATAATTTAAAAATCATTTTAATTTACAATTTTAAAATAAGTAAACTTAAAGTAAGCCTATAATGTAAAAAAAGCATTTTTTTAAAATAAAATAATAATTGAGATATCCAAAAACAGTTAGAAACTAAGTTAAGCTAAGGATATTTTTTTTAAACGCCATCAAGGTATGGACTTTGGAAAAACAAAATTAAAAACGAAAAACGAATTTTAAATATCTTCGAAGTTAAATTTTACTTTTATTTGAAAGATAATATCCAAAAAGCTAACTTATTAAAAGAACAATTAATTTCTTAAACGTGATTAAAACTTTTAGGTATTTTTTTACAACATTGTCATTATTAGGCGAAAACGGTAAGGAACAAATTTAAAAATCTCTTACAAAAAAATCCGATATTTGTCCTAGATTTTTCGAAGTTATATAGTAAATAAATTTAAGTATGAATTAACTGGCTTTTGTAAAAGTAACGTTGATTCTTTACTTAAAGACTAAACGAAAATAACATTTATTTACGCACGATAGCATGTGGGGTCAGAGGTTAAAAACGAAAGCTCTATAATTCACCCCTGATTTAAAAAGCGTGCAAAAAATTAAAAGTAAAAATTAACGAAATACGGAACACCAGCAGTGCAATAATCAAGAATTTGGTATTTATGTTTAAAATAAAATTAAGTTTAATCCTATATGACCAATAACTTAAGAATAAGTAATTTTTTTTAGTAAAATGATACATTTGAGTTTAATACATTATTTTTGATTTTATTAATTATTTTCTTACAAATTTCATGCCATAAAATATTTAATTGCACCCAATGTAATTTCTTTTTACATGTTCTGAATTTAAGAAAATGTTTGGAGTTTTTAAGAGGAATAAAAAGAGAGAGATTATAATTCTTCGGTTATTCTATTCAAACTCTAAAACCATGTTTAATTCTGGTTCCTGAGATAAAAGGTACAAAGGGAAGAAGGAGGCAGAGACACTAGAGATGAATTTGTAGACTCGTTTTGATATTAATTTACACAATTCCAGAAAGACTGTAACTGAACATACAAATACAAAAAGACATACCGAAACCTCAAATATCACACACACTTTGCCATAGTAACATATACCAAAATATCCTGTATGTATATTACTTTTAATTGTATATATATGTTTTGTTGGTTTCTAAATTGAATGTCTTGTTTTTGATTGTATTTAAAATTTGTTTATTTATTTGTTTGCGGATGCAGAAAGTCACGCAACCTACACAAATTCCTTTTGATTCACTCAATTACAATTAATTAATTCTGCACATCCCCAACAAATTCAGGAACTATATTACAGTAACAATGGTCTGTTGAAGGGAAATGCCTTCCTGAGCAAAAGACTTGTGTTTACTCATGGAAAGTTCAAGGGAAAAGAGAACGATTCTTCTCGTTTGTCTCTGGCACCATGAAGCCCCTCTTTTCTCAAGCATGTTCCATTTGTTATTCCTGTTGGGAGCATCCTTGGAGATTCTTCTTTTTATTTTATTTTTTTTGTATTTTTATGTTTTTTATTTTATTAGTATACAATCCCCACAAATGTATTAAAATGATGGAGTTATTACTAGCAAAAGAACAGACAAAATTGGTAAAGACTTATTGAATTGGTAATATGTTAATTACATTCACTTTGAGATCTTTCTTAATTATTCACCGGCATCTAAGTGACAACATTATTTGTATTTTTTCTATAAAATTATTATAAATGTATATAACCAATGGGTTTACAATTATTTCTTCTATATGCTTTTATGAAACTTAGTAGACTGTTCAAAGACAAGAAATCAGAATTGTTTCTCTTATGTACATCCATATAAAAAATCTAACCATTGCTAAAAGGAAAAAGTAAAATAACATTTGTTTAAAAATGTTCAATCTCAAAGATGACATTAAACTTTACATTTTTCAATTCTTAAAACATGTCTCTATTTAATAAAAGAAAATCTTGTGATAAACAGCAACTGGATGAATTCCAGACTCACATTGAAGATTATAAATTTTTTGTAAAAATAAATATTAAGTATAGTTTTTTTCTCTCCATTCTGAAAGAAAATAATGTTTTATTAAATTATACAAGCACCACAAATTTCAACAGTGTTCTAAACTTCTACCTTCATTTCACCACAACATGTAAATCTAATTTTCTTGTTGGAATAGGTAAAGTTTAATAAATAAGATAAAAATATTTCTTAAATCTCCTGAAAAGCATCACCTACTCATCATCTTCTTAACAGGGGAGTTATAAACCCCCTAACATTTATATAAATACAAAAATACTTGTAGAAAATGAGAAACAGCAAGATGTAGAAATGGAGAAAAACAAGTACTATTTATTATACGGTTGACAAATATGTTTCTATTGTGTGTTAGGGACACAAGAGACAGTAGTACTGAGATAATTGTATGTAGACTTTCTTGTAGCTTTTTTTTTCTAATGCGTGTAGTCAGTGTCCAGATAATTTAGTTGGCGCAAAAAAGGAGTGGGTTTTTTTTTTACCTCAAAGAGAGGACTGTAGAATTACCTCCCTTGTCAAGTTACCTCCTCCTAAATTTCGAAACCACCACTTGGGGGAGCTATTGAATTACTATATAAACTTGGTCATACCTTGCCTTTCTCTCTTTCTTCTCACTTTTCAGCTGATATGACAAGATGTAAATCTCTTGCAAAGATTGTGTTCCCTCTCTTGTGAGGGATCACTATATGTTTCCTTCAGTAAACACGTATGAACATTACTCACACACACACATATGTATGAACATTCAGTACGCATACTTTGACCACAAACTTTCTATGTTCATTCATACACACTCATATCAATTGTAACCCTTATTGTTTGTTAATACGCATATACTTGTTTGTAGATATATATACTGGTCTTTGTTCTTTTCTTCACATTTTTCTTTTACATTTCTGTTGGTGGGTTCATTCTCTGAGAGACTCTGCCATGTTTGTAGTGGGCCCCATTTCAGAAGACCACATGTGTTTAACTCACAATGCGTACACATACTGGCTCGCTACAGGACAAATGCTAACATTGTAGCCTGAAAAGTAAAGGAGCCAAAATTTTGGTCAACCCTTGTCCAATAGTGGGTGTCCCATACTTGTGTGCAGTAGAAGAGAAGAGGAGGTTGATTGTCATTGGTTTAGAAAGGGTGAATTGTATTAAATGATAATTATAATTGTTATAATTATTTGTGATGGTATGATTAATTTTCATTTATTTATTTTTAATGGACACGACAATCTCCTTAGAATTAATACCAGCATTATTAAGGACAGATCAATCAGATGTGTATTCGAACACCTCCACAAAACCAAGATGTGTATTCAAACACCTCCACAAAACCAAGATGTGTATTCGAACACCTATACAAAACCAAGATGAGTATTCAAACACCTATACAAAACCAAGATGAGTATTCGAACACCTCCACAAAACCAAGATGAGTATTCGAACACCTCCACAAACCCAAGATGAGTATTCGAACAGCTCCACAAAACCAAGATGAGTATTCGAACACCTCCACAAAACCAAGATGAGTATTCGAACACCTCCACAAAACCAAGATGAGTATTCGAACACCTCCACAAAACCAAGATGAGTATTCGAACAGCTCCACAAAACGAAAATGTGTATTCAAACACCTTCACAAAACCAAGACAGTGAACATGCAACAACATTCACCAACAAATAGGAGAAAGCCAACTTCTCAACTTGGCTGATCTGAGTGCCAAAGTCTTTTATTACTTACTTGCTTAGATGTTTACTTATCAATTCTTTTTAAATTCTTGATTACTTTCAGTGGTTTATTCCTCCTATCAATAAATCATCATTATTATACTTTTGTATTTAGGGCCAGTGAAAGAGTCTTGTAGCCCCCACCCCGAAACTATGACATGCCCCACTCCCACTCTACTAGATCTCAATTTTCATAAGGTGGCAGTCATAGAAAATATAAATTTTTATTGTAATCTAATTATGTACAATAATGGATCATATGCAATATCAGGTGAACAATTCAACTAGAAAAATTGAAAATAAATACATTGATGATTTATTGTAATATAATTACAATTTTAGCACAAGGCCGAAGAGGAAGTGGGGTGAGGCTGGTCAACCCAGATGATCCTAAACCTAGCTAATCTGAATTGCAATCCATTCATTCATTACAATTTACTCTAGCTACTCATCCATCATCATTTGATCCAAAATATATCACAATACTGCATATTCACAGGGATCCTACTAAATTACCCACAACATAAAAATTTGATAATATGCAATTTCTTTTTTTTAAAAAAAATATATAAGGCATGAAATGAGGTGGGTTATGAACCCAACAACAAAAATAAAGCATAATCTAACATTCAAAATAAATAAATAAAAATAAAATGTATCTGAATAGAAATTTGAGACACATCATAATGGGTCATTCCATCTTAAATAAATTTTTAGCAGCAATTTCAGATTTTTCTTGTCAAAAAGTTACATAATTTTAATATATCCAACATTATAGATAAGAAATAGTGAATTTTATATAATGTTTTTTTTTGTTTTGTTTTTTTGAGACTTAGCATGAGCAAAACAAATTTGTGGAATTTGAATGGAAAAAAAAATGACTTAAGAATGTCATCAAAATCTGCAAAAATTTTTCATCCTTTAATTGTCAGTTGTGCTTAGTTTAATTTATAACATATATAGATGTAGGTAGAAAAATGAAAATGTTGATAAAATAGCGAGGGTTTACAAAGTACTACTTGGGACCCTCAATCAGGCCTGCCTCCCCTTGGTTGAGTTTGTTCAGGGTTAATATGTATTGGCCCAGTTTGTACCTCCCAACCATGTGGCAAAGATGCAAGTCAAAGCAATGCAAGGAACCACAAATTGTGATATGATGGGCGATTACTCTACAGAATATAAATGGAATCAAACACACAAAATTTTCTCATGTTTGGCATCAAATCGCTGCAGATATATATCCTGTTTAATATTACCAATTCTGGAATTTGTATTCAACATAATCATCATCCTTTGACCTCCCTAAGGTTGATTGGAATGAAGACAATCCCTTTGCACACTGTTCAGTCCAGTATTGCTGTCCTCAGATCCCCAATGTCCAACCTTGAGTTCTGAGCTACAGTGTCTAGGAAAGTCAATTTTCTTGAGAAGACACTTCCAGAAGGATGCCGTAGGATTAAGGATGAGATGATTTTTCTGTCCGCTTTGTTTGATTTCATTTCGTTGTATGCTCCGGCCTTCTTTAGGTGGTTGGAATGTCGAACTGAACCCTTTATTTCACTCACTGGGGTAGACTGTTCTAGTTCCACATGCCATGTTTAATGGATATTAGTTATCATTTATCTCCTGTTAATTCCCATCTGCAACTTCTCCACTGCCTTAACTGGGTACTGAACTCACACTCTTTGGGTCCTGTCACTGAATCTGACTAACGCCTTTATCCACTGTGCCATGTGTAGGACACATGGCACAGTGGATAAAGGCAGTGGATGGGTTACAGGTCAATTTGTGTCTGTATCATTTCTCCAAATATTTCCTTGTCATATCTTGAACTCATCTTGTGTACTACTGCTGACTCAGAGAGGAAGTTCCATAGGTTGATTACTCTCCGGGGAAAGATTATTTGTCCCTGTAATATGTTGTACTGCTCCTTAAGGGCATTCCTGCCATGGACCTTAGAAATTGAATTTGCACTTAAATGAAGAAATGATCCACAGCCATTTTGTTAATGCCTTTCATTATTCTATTCTATTTATTGTTCTTTATTTATCCATTTATTTGCTATTTATAGCTATTGCTTATATGTTTCTTTTTTAATCACAACAATCTGGTCAAATAATTAAGTGTAAAACAAAAAGAAACAAAATACTCAGCATTATGATAAGAAGTGTAGAATTGCATGAAAGAAAAGCCAGATAAAAATGAATAATAATGACAATATTCATATAAGAGATGTGAACAATGTAAGACTATTATATCTACAACTATGAGGTATAAGCAAGAATTTTGGTTTGGTTTGGTTTGTTTTACAGCATATCAACTTCAATGGGTTATTTAATGCCAACAGAATGTTTATTGCTGGTAATTTTTTTTTTCAAAATGTATTTCTAGTAATATATTTTCCAAAAATGTATTGCTGGTAATATCTTTTTTTTTATAAAATATTTCTGGTATTAAAACCTATTTTTACACTTTCAAAACCTCCTAATCAGAGGCCTAGCTGTTGGACGTAGTTTATCATCTTACCCAGGGTGCGGATGTAGTTTATTGTTATACCCAGAATGGAGGTATAATCAAGAAACTAAATTAGATAAAAGAAAAAGTATTTGAAATGAATAATTATAACAATAATTCATCTAAGAAATTTTCTCAACTTAAGACTACTACTTGTACTGCTATGAAGTATAAGCAAGAACAAAAATTAGATAAAAGAAAAACTTGTTAAAATGAATAAATATGACAATATTCCTCTAAGAATTTTAATCACTATAAGACTACTACATCTACTACTATGAGGTATAAACAAACACCAAAAATCAGATAAAAGAAAAACTGGTTAAAATGAATTAATATGACAATACTTTCTGTAAGAAATTTGATCAATGTAAAGCTAATACTTCTACTACTATGAGGTATTTGCAATCAACTAATGAGAAGAAAAAAAGATTGGTTAAAATGAATAATAATGATAATGTTTTTCTAAGAAATCCACTGAACTTATTACTATTACATGTCATACTAGTACGCCTATTTATTGTGTAATGGCCAGCAAATATGTTTTGATGAACCTGGCTAATGATTTCAGTCACCTTGCCATATACTTGTGCTCTCATTCCAAAAGAAAGCTAATTTTATTAAATAACTATTATATCTACTACTACTACAACTACTACTACTAGGCTTACCCAATCAACAAAATGAAATAAAAATTAGTCAAAAATTAAAAATAACCTGCATTTTTTTAAAGGTGGATTTGTATACTATCATTGAATACTCCACATATGATTGTCTCTCCAAAGGTAATACCAGCTATGGCAGATATTGGATTGTCAGTAGGGAGTGAGGAAATTTAAAAATGTCAGACTACTAAATCTACTACTATGAGGTATATCCCAGCAACCAAAAAGATGAAAGAAAAACTGGTGAAGAATGAATAATAATGACAATACTTCATCTAAAAATTTTTAATCAGTATAAGACCAATACATATATAACTTTGAAGTATGATCAAGTAACAAAATTAGATAAGAGAAAGCCAAGTCAAATATCAATACTACAGACACCATTATTGTTATATAGGAATGAAGTGTTGCTGACACTTGAGTTTGAACATGGATCGCCAGTGAGCAAACACAGGTGATCCCATTTCTAATAAGTAGATCATGTGACCATAGAAGAGACGCATAAATAGAAAGTAGTGTGACATGTAATGGATCACCCTTTCTAGACTATCCTCTATTACTATATGGATTGCTATTCTCTTTGCTATACTATTCTCTATACTGATCACTATATGGATTGCTATTCTCTCTGCTATACTATTCTCTATACTGATCACTATATGGATTGCTATTCTCTTTGCTATACTATTCTCTATACTGATAATGATATGGATTGCTTTTCTCTTTGCTATACTATTCTCTATACTGATAACTATATGGATTGCTATACTCTTCACTATACTATTCTCTATACTGATCATTATATGGATTGCTGTTCTCTTTGCTATACTATTCTCTATACTGATCACTATATGGATTTCTATTGTCTTTGCTATACTATTCTCTATACTGATAACTATATGGATTGCTATACTCTTCACTATACTATTCTCTATACTGATCACTATATGGATTGCTATTGTCTTTGCTATACTATTCTCTATACTGATCACTATATGGATTGCTATTCTCTTTGCTATACTATTCTCTATACTGATAATTATATGGATTGCTTTTCTCTTTGCTATACTATTCTCTATACTGATAACTATATGGATTGCTATACTCTTCACTATACTATTCTCTATACTGATCATTATATGGATTGCTGTTCTCTTTGCTATACTATTCTCTATACTGATCACTATATGGATTTCTATTGTCTTTGCTATACTATTCTCTATACTGATAACTATATGGATTGCTATACTCTTCACTATACTATTCTCTATACTGATCACTATATGGATTGCTATTGTCTTTGCTATACTATTCTCTATACTGATAACTATATGGATTATTATTTGGTTTCTCAATTACTGATGCCACTAAAGCTTCACTGAAAGTGTCCCACTTTGAGTTTCCATTTTCCTTTTGTCCCTCGTAACTGCTTTTTAAAATGTCCATATGTTTCTCTTTCAGATTCGGGTTGTTCAAATGTTTGTCATATTGCAATTTGGGTGCTGCCTTAGTCCTTTTCAATTTCTGTCATTTCACTGTAAATTTACATATCACTGGAAGATGACCACTTTCACAGTCGGCTTTTGGATATGTTTTGCAGTGTAAATGAAGGTCAAAATCATAGTCAGTGCATGGTCTTGATTATTCTGATATCCTTTCCAAATATATCAAGGTTGCGAAGTGGTTCCAACAGATCCTTGTAGCGTACTTTATTGAATACCTTTGTGTAACCTTTAAAACACACATACACATTCTTCTGTATTTTTATTGCTCTTTCTGATAACATTCTGAGCATAAATATTGCATTCCTTGTTCCAGTGTCATTGACGGACACATACTGTTCCTGTCCTATTTATGGTTTGATTTTTCTGCTCATATTGTTCTTGCATAAGAAAGTTCTTAACGTCTGCATCATTTGGTACTTTGACAAAATCATAGATTTCTAGCACCTCTAGTTTATCAAGTGACAGGTGTTAGCACCGTGTATTGAAATACGGTGCCAAGCATTTGTGGCTGGAATCTGACACATTCAGACTGTAAGTGTGTGAAATTTGTGAACACATTTGGTCACTTCTAGAATTAAAGGGTTGAGCATACAAAAGAAAAAGAAAGACTATTCTTAGCCATTATGATATTCCATAAATTTTTTTCCCTTTTTTCTCTTTTATTCAATTAACATAAATATTTTAAATTTATTTTGTTCCCTAATCACAAAAATGTTTTACTTTTTAGAAAATAATTTTGTATTTGCAGATTTGAAAGATTCCTGCATAAAATTTAATAATATATGCATTTTTATTTTACCAGGAGCCCATACTGTTTATTGAATTCAGAATTTCTTTTATTGGTTGCATATTTCTAATTGATTTGCCATTTAAATTTGAAATATTTTCTCCAAAAAGGGTTTTTCCCTAAAAATAAAAGGAACGTGAGTATTATTCTGCTGAATAATTTAATTGTGTGAGAGATTTTATAGTTCTTTGTTCAGTTTCATTGTTCATTTGCTTTTTACTTACATGACAATGATTGTCATTTTAGGCACAATTTCCATGTCATGCAAGCAATTATTACTGGAATATTTTTATAAATGTTTTGTTTAGGAATAAAGAAATTTTGCATTTTATTTCATCTGAATAAAGGTACAATTGAAATGTTTTCAACATTTTCCTATTTTTCTTTTTCTGTAATTAAATAAAATCTCTAAAAAAAAAATGGTGTTTCCAGCAGTAACATTGTTTGGTTGAATTTCTGGGATGAGGAGTTATCATTATTTACATTATTAACACTTGAACTGATTTTTTTTAATCAATTCACCCCAAGCAAGGTGATAACACCACTAAGATACAAGGGGCTACTGGAAGTGAAAGAGAATGAAAAAACTTTAGAAGGAATCATAACCTCAGTCCTAAGTAGAGAACAAAGGATAAACCTCTACTGTTCAAAAGACAAAGGAGGCATTTGAACTGGACAATAGGTGAACCTATCTCCTGTTGAGGAGAAAAAATAAAAATAAATAATTAGTAAATAAAATTTCAGAGTTCAGATAGAGATTTTAGTAGTATAGAGTTGAAGTAGACTTTAGAAGGAACTGGAAAAACCAATCATAAACAGGAAACAAGGGATAAACCTCTACTCCTGGTCAAAAGACCACTGGGGTATGTAAGCCAATCTACTCCTAGTGAGGGGAAAATAAAAGATAACGAAAAAAATAAATAGCAAATAAAATTAGAGTTTATGTGGAGACGTTGAATATAAGAAAACATGGATAAAAAATAGAAGGTAAAATGTCTTCATCATTGCTGTTTTTATCACAGTGTTTAAGCCATTGTAACCTCAGTTGCTTGTTGATCCAGGTAATTGTCAAGGAATTTCAAATTAAATGGTTTATTTAATCTATGGGGTTAGATTTTTCTTGTTCCACTGTCTATGTCTCAGGATATCTCATCTTGTTCTTTATGTAGACAACACTAGTATTTACTCCCGTTTCAATAGTAAATCTGGTATTGCTGACAAAACTAACCTGGTTTTTTGTCTCGAAAAGGACCTCCAATCTGTGGTTGACTGGGGCAGGAAATGGCTTGTAAACTTTAATACCGCCAAAGCAAACATGCTCTCATTTACCCACCATAGAGAACTGTCCTTGCCTCCTATCAGAATGGCTGATGCCCAACTCCAAGAGAGTGTCTTTCTGTGCCTGCTTGGTCTCACACTCTCCCCTGACCTGAGGCAGAACAAGTACATTGAATTAATAGCTTCATCTACCACAAGGAAAGTTGGTTCTCTGTGTTATGCCAGAAGGTTTTTCTTGCCATTCTTCAAATCAACCATTGATCTTTGCATTGAATACTCTTGCCATATAGGGTCTGGTGCCCCTGCTGTTCATTTTGAGGTCCTCAAAAAAATCCAGAAGATGGATATGCAATGTGATACGTCTGGATCTGGCATCTCATCTACAGTCACATTCTCACAGACGTGCTGTGGCTTCCCTCTGTCTTTTCTACAAATATTTTCATGGAAACTGCTCTAACGAGCTACTTTCACTGGTACCCATATTGTATGAATTTAAGTGTGCTGCTAGGTTGGCATATCAACATAAGATATGCAGAGGACATAATGTTGATAGCAAAGACAGAAAGGAAAATATAGGAACTCTTACAGAAGTTAGTGAAGGAAAGCAAGAAGAAAGGACTAAACATTAATTGCAAAAAAAAAAAAAATGCATGGTTGTTAGCAAAAGGAACAGTCCAATATGCAAATTACAAATTGAAGATTGAGTTGTGATCAATAGCTTTTAGATTTATCTGTAAAAAAAGGCATTTATTTTGTACTTATTTTGTCCGAATAATAAAACTGGTTATCATCATTTTTAATACTGTTATACTGGAACACACCTATTCTATAGTTAATAGACTCTCCCACCTATAATAAGTAGTAGTAGTAGCAGTCGCCAGTGAGCTCAGTGAGTTGGTCAGTCAGTCGATGTCGGACGACCGTTAGTCGGATATTAAAGTATCAGCCACCACAACTAGATTATTGCGTTATTACCTATTATATCAAGTTCCTAACGTTTTGTACGTCGAACCTTTTTAGGACCGACTTAGTGAAATACAAGCCTCCACTGTGAAACTACTCTATAACAAATACGACATAATATAAGCTATAAGGGAGGCGTAGTGGAGTAATGGATAGAAATCAGAGAGCTGTATTTGAATTCCAGTCAGTTCCATTACCTTCATTTACATGCTACTACCCTTCGGAAAGGTATGAATTCCCTCCCAGATATGAGTAAATACCAGGACAGACTGGGTTCTGTAGCCTTGGATGGCACCTGGTCTGCCGCAGGAAGAAATGGCAACCTACTGGGGGAAAAAATCTGCCTTGTCAATTATGTATCGAAAGATACATGATTGCCTTTACGTGTATCACGCATGTCACATAACTACCTGACTGAATATAAGCTAAAATTTTCATGATATATTGTTCTTATATAGATAAGTATAGCCTGAATCTTAACTGACACAGGACACAGTCATAAAGCTTTAGTTTAAAGAGTATTTTCATGCAAGATCATGTTACTTCATGTTCTGAATGATTGATTTGATTTTTTTTACGGTTTATCAACCTTTTCCAGGTTATTTAAAGTCATAAAATAATTTTAGATTGTAAGAATATTTTGGAGATAATAATGATTTACCTATCTAAGTTCTACTAATTAAAGCATAGCAAGGGAAGTAGTAGTTGGTTCAGACCTTTCCCAATGATAGTTGCAAGTTATTGAATATTTAGTACAAAGAGTACACTTATGTATCAAGTAGATAAGAGCTTAGCATTCTGCTACCACTTGATTGTATTATATTACGTCAATTTCGTGCAAACTAAACACCAAAGTGGATCATAATGCCTTGAATAATTCTCAGTCTTCTGATTGGCTAAAATATGTAGAAAACATTACAACGCCTATGCACAAGTGTTCAATTACCGCCAAAATCTGTTTATGTGTTCTCGAGCCTATCACGTGATTCACATTACTTATAAATACTTTGACACATCTTCATTCTTTCTCTTTTCTCCTCAGACCCACAGCAATGTAGTTCAGTAGAGAGATCGCGTTTGTCCCTTTGGGGAAAGCGCTATGAAACGCCATGACAGGCACACATGTACGTACGAAATCTACAAACATTACACATACTTTTTAAACATCTATTCACTCCTTCAACTACAAAGACACAGAAATTTATTAACTTCTAACAGTGAGATTTTCATCAGCAAAAAAGCACGCCGCCAGAACAAGATACTTCAATATATTTATGCTGATTTTAAACTCAATCTGTTAAAATAAAAAAAAACATTTTTAGTACCAAATACAACTTCTTGATTTTAAAGCGAAGACTATAATTTTCTCTCACTCAACAAATTTCTTTGAAAGCCTTAAGCAAAACAAATCAACTAGCAGTTAAAGGTAAATAACTCCTGCTATATTTAAACATTTAACTTTTAACTACAGAAACAACAGTGTGATTAACAAACTGTTTAATTCTCTTACAAGTAACAATACATCTTCTAAAGTTCTTCAAACTGGCACACTTTTCAGTACACATCACAGTTTATCAACAGGGACATTTTCCTCACTCAGAATTTCAAGCACAAGTAAATTTCAGTATTTGAAACACGACTGAATTACTTTTTGTACAATTGTTGTTATGCATATATAAAGTCCATTTACTTATGCAATTTCTCTTGTTGAATGTTAATCTTCTTCTTCATTTGTCCCTTGTTAGCACATTTGTAAAGTAAAAAAAAAATAGTACCGGTTGAATCGAGGCCGTTCAACTCGTTGCACATTTGTGGACTCTTCCACAACAAGCTAGTTAACCCCTGTGATGTGGGCCCAAAGTTGGTACCACAGAAGGAAAACACGGAACACGGATTAGAGGTCAGAAAGATATATTAAACAAAAAGGTTACAAAGATAGTGTAAGTGTAAGCGGAGCTTACTATGTGCTAGTGTCCAATATTGGTAGTCGTACGGGGCTGATACTACGGTATTAGAATACTCTCTCTCTCCTCCTCTTCTTCTTCTCTCTAGAGTGTTATGTCGGATACTTTATATAGTCCTGGAAGAGTCCATGTTGTAGGTATGTTACGGTCTCACAATACCCTGCTAGTATATAACAAGCATTCATTGGTCAATCACCTTCAAACTAGCTCGTTGATTGGTCAGTTCCGACCAATCAAACCGCCTGAACGCGACAAATCTGTTTTACCGCGTTTTCCATCTGAGCCAGTCACGTGATTCACAATGGTATATAAACAGAACACGTGTAAACTTCCTCGAGTTTCTTTTCTTTTCATCTCTCTCGCGCGTCTCATTCCTTGCTACCAAGTACCAAGATGTAATCTTCAAGAACTCCCGTCTTAACTAATACAATCAGACGTTAAAGACCATTACCAATATTTACGCAAGTACGAACTCTGAAATCTCTTCTGAACTTTTACCAAATTGTACAATACACAATTCCAAACATGTTAAAGAAACTTTATTCTTCTAAACTACAGTTTAATAATTACTTTCACTTCATGAGCTCGAATACAAATATTTACCTAATCTAAGAGACACAACTCTGTCTGACCTTTTCACTCAGTATTCATGCATGTATACCAAACTTTAATAAATTCAATTGTTACGTTTTGAAACATGATGTTTATGAATCATTATTTCTCCTATCTTGTCTAACATCAAGAGTTTTTGATCTTCATAAATTAAATAATAGGGAAAGAGGTTTTATTTAGAAAGTACATCTGGAGGTGGCCTTGTGCCAGCTTTATCTCCAGAGAGAGAAATAAACCAAATATGTACTGCGCCCCTACACATTCATAAGCGGTATGAACCCATCGTTAAATTTACGATATTAACGCTTCTTCGTTCTCCACATGTAAAGATTTTCCTTCTCATACCCACAGCAATGTAGTTCAATAGAGAGGTCGCGTTTCTCCCTTTACAGGAAAACGCTATGAAACGTCATCACACAAACAAACACACACAGGCACACACACACACACGTACATACACACATCTATGAACATCTACGAACATCTATGAAGATTCACTCCTTCAATCACAAGTACAGAAACACTTAACATTGTGAGTAACAAACTGTTTAATTCTTTTACAAGTAACACCGCATCTTACTAAAGTTCTCCAAACTCACACAATTTTCAATACACATCATAGTTTATCAACAGGAACATTTTGTTTACTCAAAACTCCAAGGATAAGTAAATTTCAGCGTTTCAAACACAACTGAATTATTGTCTGTACAATTGTTGTTATGCATATATAAAGTCCATTTACTTATGAAACTTTTCTTCTTGAATGTTATTATTCTGGTTTGCTTATTCTTTCGCACATTTGTAAAGTAAAAAAAAAATAGTACAGGTCGAATTGGGGTCCTTTAACCCTTTACAAGAGTATTTCCTTCAATCTCTGCGCGAATTTGATACTTATTTCATAAAACATTTTTCCGTGCCATCTACATCTAGAATATGTATTTTTATTGCATGTTCTTTTTTTCTTCTTCGTTTATCTGCCACACCCCTTCAGAATGCTGTCTTCATGACTCTTCACAATTTCCTGTCATTCTTATTAATTTTTCTTTCTATCTCTCCTAATCCCTGCTCTGCCAGCCATTTACATAATTGATGTGGACCCAAAGTCGGGACCGCGGAAGGAAAACACGGAACACGGATTTGGAGGTAAGAAAGAGATATTAAACAAAAAGCTTACAAAGATAGCGTAAGTGTAAGCGGAGCTTACTATGTGCTAGTGTCCAATATTGGTAGTCGTACGCGGCTGATACTACGGTATTAGAATACTCTCTCTCTCTCTTTCTTCCTCTTCTCCTAGAGTGTTATATCGCATAGGTTATATAGTCCTGGAAGAGTCCATGTTGTAGGTATGTTACGGCCTCACAACAATAATCTTGCTAGGTTATGTGCTGTTTTCCTCTGTTTCTTTTGATTTTAAGACGTTCTGTGAATGTTAAGTTCGTTCTCCTTATGTGCGCTAGAAATTTAAACTGTCTCTTTATGATTTTCCACATATAAGTGTCCTTTTAGTTTCCATTTTCTCTAAAACTTTGTCATTTCGCGCATGCTCAGTTTATCGTCTTGTCAGTATCCTTTTGTAGCCTCAAGTCTCATCTTCATCTGTAATGAGATTGTCTAGCATTTACTGCCATATAGGAAGACTGATATTACATAATAGTTCAGTACTGTTTTCTTTGTTTCTAATGAGATTTTCCTGTTTTTCAATAATTTGCTTAACTTTTGGAAGGCATATTTCACTGCCACAATATGCCTCTGAATTTCAGTGCCACATTGTCTGTCCTCTGTTAATACGCTTCCTTGTTGATCTTGGCATCTCCAATTTGTAATTTGCACGTTAAGTGCTTCTTTTCACTGACAACCATACATTCTTTCTCTTTACAATTCTGCTTATGGCCACATTCCATTGAAACTCTGGTTCTCATACAATCACCGAATGTAAGAAACATCGTGCCTCGGTTAATTGCTTGGGAATACCAGGTGCTGTATGCTTGGATGTGCGGGTGGTGTAATGATCAGTGGCTTGGAATTGTTAAACAGAGAACCGAGTTCAAATTTCAGTTGGGGTTGTCATATTCATATTCGTACGAATCTACCTCTTCTCCCCATCCCAGCTTGGGGTTAATTAGTAAGGCTTTTATAACTAAATCATTATCTCTTACAATCTAAAATATTTCCGGGCTTTAAATGACCTGCAAAAGGTTGATAAACCGTAGAAAGTGAATGAATGAATCAATTAACTCCTGCTTGATGATTAACCCATTCTTCTGACTTTACTATGCTCTGTAGAAGTTCCTGTAGTTTCCATTCTGTGTCTGCTACCAACACTGTGTCTCCTGCATATCTCATGTTGTTAACCCTAGAACACTAACCATCAATTAAACTTACACCATTACTAACCATGGGTATATCATACCCGATTTTGAAAATATCAAAAGATTATTAAATATAACATTGTGAAACATGTTTAATCGAAAAGATAATAATCAAGAAATGGGTAAAACTATTATAAAGTAAGAATTTTGAAAACGTTTCATCTAAAAAGTTGAAATCATAAAAGGATTACAAAATTATAAGAGAGGAACTGCTTTATCTAAAAAGAGAGAGGATAATAAAAGAATAAAAATTAAGAAGTCAAAAGATAATGATTGATATTGCATTTAAATTTTTTAAGATCAAAGTTGACTGGAAAACAAGAAAAATGTATAATAATAATAATGATGATAATAATAATAAACTAGTAATAAAGTAATAAATCCTGTACACCCACAGACAAGAGGGTACGAGAGTGATCTCATCTTCGCTTCAAGGACGTCTGAGGGCGGTGGACATGGACCTCGAGAGGTGGGAAGACGTCGCCAATTTTCTTTATTTGAAATATTTTACATGCAGGCACTTTAAACTTTGTACTTTGAGTTAACGTTAATAGGAACTGAAAAACATTATTTAGGTAAGAAAATCAGGTACTGAAAATTGTAATTAAAAATAGGAAAATTTTCGCTGGGTACTATATACCCATGGTTAGTGTTCTAGGGTTAAGATAGTGACTGTCAATAATGAATCCTAGTAGGACTTTTAATTCTCTCAGAATCACATCACGGGAAAGGTTGCATAAGTCCGGTAAGACGACATATCCTTGTCTTCACTTACTTTGAAAATGTTGAGTTATTTAACTGAATAATGAGTTCAATCCCTGTGCCAGGCAATGCAAACTTAGACTAAGTAGAAATATGTTCAGCTATAACTAATTAGAGTTAGGAATTCTAATTCGCTCAAATTCACCTCACTGTAAAAATTAAATAAATCTGGTGAGGAGACATATATCCTTGCCTCACACCCCTTTCTAGCTTTATATATTTACTGAATTCATTTTCTATTCATATACAAGTGATTTTCTTCCAGTATAAGTTCTGGAATATTCTAATATATATCTAAATATATCTAGCTTATCTAACTGCAAATTTATATATTTAAAAAAAATCTCCTGTAGAATGTTTATTTGCACTGGCAGGTTTATTTGGTAAGTTGAAAAATTCCTTCCAGATGGCAACTGTATTTGTAGAAATAAGAAAATTACTTGGGTCATGAAGTTGCACTGCACATATCAGGAGCTTAAATTTTATGGGGCATTTTTTTTGTTTTTTTATCATTTCACCTAAGCAAGATAATAAAGCCACTAAGACGCAGGAGGATGCTGAGTGTTAGAGAATATGAGAAAAACTACAATTAAGTAGAGAGGACAATAAAAGAATAAGAATTAAGAAGACAAAAGATAACGTTTGATATTTCATCTAAATTTTATAAGATCAAAGTTGATTTGAAAACAAGAAGCCGGGAGAGAGTTCCACAAGTGGGGGATGCGATAGAAGAAACTGTTATCATAGAGATTACAGTTTATTTAGCCATTTCAGTTGTAAAAAGATGAGACCTCGTCACCGATCTAGTACCATAGAGAAATTGCCACCAATTTAGACTTTGTCACCAATCTAGGTACCATAGCAGAAAGTACATCAGGACAATTATCATGAAAGTATTTATAGAAAAGGCACAAAAAAGTTACGTTACGATGGGGGAAAAAGGACTGTAGCCGAGATGCCAAGTCAGAAGCAATATTGCAGATTCTTCTTTTGATTTATGAAGAATCTAAATATATAGCAGGAGCATCAGAACAGATGTGACAGCAATATTCGAAATAAGGACGAATGTTAGACTTATAAAGATGTAAGACAGATTCTGTTAAGAAAAATGTCTATCACGTCATAGGGAACCAACTTTTTCTTAGCAGACTTAGCAATTAATTCAATATAGTCTTTCCACTTCATATCAGCTGAAAACGTTAGTCCGAGAAAGCGCAAGAAGACACTCTTCTGGAGGTTAGCATCAGCCATGAAGGTAAAAATGGTTCTCTCAGATGATTAAAAGATAACAGTTTCGTTATTGAGACATTAAAATTAACAAGCCATTCTTTTCGTCATATAACAACAGATTGTAGGTTATTTTTTGAGATCAGCTGCCAATTTGAACTAAGTGAACCGATCAGACTTAGACAGGAGTAAATAGTTGTATCATAAGCATAGATACAGAGTTGAGACCTGATGACATCTGAACTACTTTTGTTAGTGAAGCGACATTTAAACAAAAATAGAGAATTTACAATGAACATTTTTGTCTAGTTTATTCTCTGATTCACATTATTAAAAAGTAAAACTCATAAAAGATGACTACAAGGAAAATGACGGGTTAAAACTCGTTATCAAAGGAGAATAGTGAAAATACACTATTTACAATGCTCGGACGATCATCCTCATCTTTGTCGCCATATTTATCACAACGTTTCGGTCGTTGTTCGCTCCGGCCTTCTTCAAGTGGTTGGAATGTCGAACTGAACCCTTTATTTCGCTCGCTGGGGTAGACTGTTCTAGTTCCACGTGCCATGTCAGTTATCAGTTATCTCCTGTTAATTCCCCCTCTCCAAGTACTCCACCGCCTTAACCAGGTATTGAACTCACTCTTTGGGTCCTGTCACTGGATCTAACTAACGCTTTTATCCATTGTGCCATGTGTCCTTGAGGAATTATGGCAACAAACATGAGGATGATAGTCCGAGCAATGTAAATAGTGTACATAATACCTCATCTCAGAAATATAGACAGATACTGAATAGTGAAAATGTTTAGTTTAAACATGAAGCATAACTAGTAATGAAAGAATTGTGAAACATGTTTAGTCTAAACATGAAGCATAACTAGTAATGAAAGAATTGTGAAACATGTTTCGTCTAAACATGAAGCATCACTAGTAGTGAAAGAATTGTGAAACATGTTTAGTCTAAACATGAAACATAACTAGTAGTGAAAGAATTGTGAAACATGTTTAATCGAAACGACAAGAATCAAGAAATGGGTAAAACTATTATAAAGTAAGAATTTTGAAAACGTTTCGTCTAAAAAGCTAAAATCATAAAAGGAGTAAAACTAATTACAAAATTATAAGAGAGGAACTGCTTTATCTAAAAGGAGAGAGGACAATAAAAGAATAAGAATTAAGACAAAAGATAACGTTTGATATTGCATTTAAATTTTTTACGATCAAAGTTGACTGGAAAACAAGAAAAAAGTATAATAATAATAATAATAATAATAAACTAGTAATAAAGTAATAAATCCTGTACACCCACCGACAAGAGGGTACGAGAGTGACTTCATCTTCGCTTCAAGGACGTCTACGAAAGGGACATGAGGGCGGTGGACATGGACCTCGAGAGGTGGGAAGATGTCGGCAACGATCGCTCACGCTGGAGACGCGATTGATCCCGAGGTCTGGACCGAGGAGCGGAGAAACTGAGGCTTGCCGCCGGGGAGATGCGTTCTTGACGGAAAGGAAACAACAAGGCGGCAAGTGGGGAGCGCGTTTTCACACGCATTCACTGCAATCGGGACTGTTACTCCCGTGTGGGCATGTACAGTCATAACAGATACTGCGTCACCATCAGCAGCTGAGACATAACTCTTTCGGCCCAAATCCGAGGTTTCTCAAGATCGACGGATTCTACACAAAATAAAGTAATAAAAATAAAAAATACTTAATGTAAAAGGCAACAATAATAAGATGGAGCAAAACTAGTAGTTAAATAATATTTGATAAAATCGGTACTATATGAAGTTGCTACAAGACAATTAGTTTTGTATTTTTTTTATTATATCTTTTTATTTAAAGGGTGGGCCAAAAGTAGGCTTACATTTGTTTCACTATTTGTTTCACGTTTCCACAGCCCAGAACCAGAGCTAATTTCACCGAACTGCTCTTTTAGCAAGATAGAGAACTCCCCATTATGCTTTAGCAGTAATGGACTACCTTAACCAAATCTTTCCTCAGCATAAGTTCGGAAGAAGAGGCAGTATCGAATGGCCACCACGTTCACCTGACGTAACACCAATGGATTTCTTTTTTATGGGTGTAGTAAAGAACAAGGTTTATGAGAGAAATCCCCACACAGTGGACGAATTAAAAGTGTACATCTGAGAAGTATTTATTGAAATTGATGCCGATCGGGATGTGTGTCGTGCTGTGTGCCATAATGTTCTGGAGAGGTTCGAGGAAGGTTGCCGTAGTAAAAACAGAACCAGTGAATAAACTTATACCAAAGCTTTATTGCCCTTCACTCTGACTACTCGTCTACTGACGGACATAACAGGGTGCTTATTAGATCTTAAGGGGAGGTAACTGATGATTTATCAGTACAGTTGCCATGTTGAAGAACATTTTGAGCACTTAAACTGCGCTAAAAATGTAACTAGTGTTAAACAAATGTATAATAGTTTTGAACAAATATGATTGTAACAAATAAATACAAACGTAATAAAATGTTTTTAAAAAATGTAAGCCTACTTTTGGCCCATCCTGTAAATTTTCAAAGATTCAATAACAGTTTTCTTACTTTTTTTGATTTGATAGTGTATTGCAAGTGAAAAATTCCATACAAGTACCTATCCAAGCATGCATATGTCCGTCTCACCCGAAAATGTTTATCACCTGTGCATATAATAAGGTTAAAATCTTATTTCACACACGCTGGTTGCAGCGAAGAGGAAATATATTGCCGTTTGACAATCAGAGAGCTGGAGTAAGCAATAAAGGGAAATCAGAGAGAGAGAGAGAGAGAGAGAGAGAGAGAGAGAGGGAGAGAGGAGGAAGGCAGGGAGAGAGAGGGGAGGGAGGGAGAAAGAGAGCCAATTGTATATGCATCACTTTTATTCAAACGAATGAAGTTCATGCTTGCTGAGTTTTGAGATGGCTAAAGCATTGGTAATAACGAACACGAGTATAAGCAAAGCAATTTATGACTATTGGCTGGGGACAAGGCTAGCATATTAGAAAATGAAAATAATACACACATGGCTGTTTATTAACTGTAAGTCCAGGTACAAGAGAATTGGTATGAAGGAGAAATGATTCCAAGTTCAATCCATTATTGTTAGTGTTTATGTGTGTGCGATACTGTTGTGGACCCAGAATAGGTCCGAAAAAAAAAACTCGAACTCAGCAATTTAGTGAAAACATATTATTAAACAAAAAGAACGAATACAAAAGTGTTGCACGTCCGACTGACGGCAAAGTACAGTAGTCAACTCGTCAAATGTAGACAGCGATATTTAGTTACCCCACCCCCACGAGGGTTACATGTGGCACAAGGCCGGTTTAACGTGGGATCTCCGAGCTCGTAGGCTCGGCCAAAAATAATCCCTCTTTTGAACCTGCATAAACGGGTTCAGGGACAGTCAACCTCCCCGAACGAGACATTGCTTTCGGCGGAGCCTCGTCCGGGTTCCTATCCGCCCGAAGGCAGAGAGTTCGACTGTTTAGCTGTAACAAGGTCAACTGTAGACAGCAATATTTAGTTAACACCTCCACGAGGGTTACATGCGCCACAAGGCCGGTTTAACGTGGGATCTCCGAGCTCGTAGGCTCGGCCCAAAATAATCCCTCTTTTGAACCCGCATAAACGGGTTCAGGGACAGTCACCCACCCCGAACGAGACTCTGCCTTTCGGCGGAGCCTCATCCGGGTTCCTATCCGCCCGAAGGCAGAGAGTTCGACTGTTTAGCTGTAACAAAGTCAACTGTAGACAGCTCTCTTGAGAGGCATAATCTCCCCGTATATATAGTAATAAGACGAGTCTATAGTCCATAAAGGTAGGTCTCATAACAGATACACACGTGTGTATGTCTGTAAGAGTCCTCATGTCAGTCAACTGGGGGAAAGGAACGTTCTCCAGCTGGGACGCCTTCAACTACATCATGCTACATTACGGAGCAATAGAAAGACCGAGTAAAAGATAGGTATAGATGTTTATCTTTTTATAGAAGAAACAACGCCACCTATCAGGCGTTATGGCAAGGCTAGGCGTGGTAACCCACAAAACATAATTCGTATCGTATATTTAGGAATCAGTTCTTAATTCAAACATTTTATTAAGTAAAACAAATAATTTATTTTCAACCTTTTTTGTAAGTTTCTCATGGTTTCAAATTAGTCGCTTTATTTCTGGTGGAGGATTTCCTTGTAATAATTTTACTACCTCTCCTTCACCATAAAATGTAGAAAATGTATTTGGTCGGGACAAAAAGTCCGTAGATTAAAAAATACACCAATCAAGGTGATACAGTCACTAAGACGCAGGGGGGGGGGTGGTTACTAAGAGCGAAGGAAACTGAAAGAAGAAACGATAACAGCAATAAGAAGATTAAAAAAAAGAGAGAAAATGACAAATGATGTATTTCATTTTTTGATTATAGTTGACAAGAAAGCAAGAAACCAGAAGAAAGTTCCACAACCGAGAAGTGAGAGAGAATAAACTATTAGAATAGAACATCCGGTTATATCATGTATCTCAATAGTAAAACGATGAGACCTAGTTGCCAATCTAGTATTACGTTTAAATTCAAGAAGAGGAGGTCCTCAAAAGAAAAGCCCATTAGAACAATTGCCAAGAAAACATTTATAGAAAAGGCACAGGGAAGCTATGTTACATCGGTGGGAAAGTGGTCGCACCTCTGAAAACTTACCGGCCTGAATGTCTGAGAAATTTTCATAGAAAATATGCGTCCTTCGGTAAATGTCATTAATACTGTTTATTATAAACAGAGCATTTACTTAAATATTTGTATCTATAAAAAGAACGTAAAAACATAAAAAAAAAATGTCTTAAATTATATATATACAGGGTGACCCAAAAAACGGGAACGTTTTAACAATCGAATAAAGCCAAGAGTGATGAAAGAAAACTATTTTATTCATAGTAATTGAAACCTTAAAAAATGGCATTTAAGAAACAATGATGGAATTTTCATTTTTTTAAAATTACGTCCTGTAGATGGCGTCCTCCTGTACGAATGCATTCTTGAAATCTGCTGTTGAGATTCCTCATTGACTGCTGCAACATCTCAGCTGGGATACTATGAATTTCATCTTGAATTCTAAATGGCGAAATGTTTACTTGCTCAAGGTCACTGTCTCGCAGTGTTGCCGCTTGCTCATGTCTGGCAATACGCACTTCAAAAATTCCCGTTTTTTTGGGTCACCCTATATATATATATATATATATATATATATATATTTTATGACACCAATGAAATAAATTATTACGCATGAAGTTTTAGTGTTTGTGCCTTTTTTATAACAACAGGTATATATATATATATATATATATATATATATATATATATATATATATATATATATTTTTAGGAAAATCTATGACAAAGTGGAAATAATTTCGTGTAACACTTTTTGTCCTTTAGGACTTCATCGTATTAAAGTGATATTTACGCGTATGTGATTACACATGCGCATGAAGGAAAGGCGGCGTTGAAATTTAAAATTTTTCAAAATGTGTTTAAGTATGTAGTTTAAGTCAGGGGTGGGAAAACTACGTTCCGCGGGCCACATGCGGCCCGCCAAAAGAATTCACGCGGCCTGCTAAATATTAGTAAATTTGAAAGAGAAAGTTAACACGCAACGGCAAATAATTGTTACAAGCAACTTGACGTCTAATTTTAACAAACTGATAAATGACTGCAGTCAGATACATTATTCTCATTGAATCATTGAGATCCTTTTGTTGCTGAATTACTTTGTTTTTCACATAAATCTGTTTCATGTGAAGTTACTACTTCAAAATATCAATAATTTTTTTTCTTTAAACTGAATTAATTTGTTTTCAAACAAATCTGTTTCATGTGAAGTTTCTACTTTAAAATGTAAATTAAATTTTTTCTTTAAATTTAGTTACTTTATATGTGTTTTATTTGAAATTTCTGCTTTAAAATATTAGTAAGAATTGTTTTTTTATTTCTTTACGCAGAGCTAATTTATTTTTCAAATAAATGTTTTCCACTTTATATTAATTAATAAAAATAATTTTTCTTAAAACAAGGTTCTTTCGTCTTTCAAATGTGTTTCATGTACATCTTCAATTTAAAAATGATTATTATATTTTTCTTTAAGTACTTTAAACTGAATTACTTTGTCTTTCAAATAAATGCGTTTTATGTGAATCTTTTACAATACTTTAAAATATAAATTAATAAAATTAATTGCATTTTTTCTTTAAAAGCCTTTCTTTGTCTATTTTAAATATTAATTAAGGAGGTCTTACGGTCCCATCTAGCCAAATGGCAAAGTACGTTTGTGCTTGTTCTACTATACTTGACTATGAAAATAACTTCATTGTAAAACATGAATCCACAAGAGAATCTGCTGAAAGAATTTTGGAAGCTTATTCTCTAAAATACGTTTTTTCTTGTGAACAAAACACTGAAAATGGAATTCACTTTGTACCAAAAAATGTTATGAATATATTTTACAACAACAGACTAAAGTTTTCAACGGCTGAATTTCGAAAAAATATTGTAGAATGTTTTAAAATAAAGCAAAGGGCAAAGGAAAATTTATTTTTTGGTAAGTTTTTTTCCACTTGTATTTGTTTTGTATTACTGATTAATTCTTTAATAACTTTCTTGTTTGCTTACAATCTTTTATAATTACTTTTCTGTTTAAAAAGATAAAAAAAAACAACCTGTTTGTGTATTTTTGGACGGTTTTAACATGTTTTAGATAAACAGACATAAATTGACTATAAACCTGTAGTGGTGCTGTAAGTATTGTTGGCTAGGGTCACCGTGAATATAATAAAGAAGGAAGACTGTGTTCTTGTAAAACAACACCCCCACATGAATAATGCACAACAAACACGAGAGAAAAATAATCAAGCTCAGTGAACATGAATAAAATATTGTATTAACAATGATATACAAATATCAACAATAGTATAAAGAAAGTTGCTTCCCTTCTTCCGTAATAAAAAGGGTAAGTTTAGCTAATTAATGTTGAGTACAATATTGAATGTTATTTAACTACAAAGTTCAATTGAAGTCTTAGCTAAATAAAGAATAGTTCCACAGTGTTTTATCAGTGTAGAAAAATGTAATGTTAATGAGTGATATCAATAGGAATTAGTATGATTACTCGATTGAGTAATAATTAAGAATTAAAATGTCAATATAACGCCGTGCCTTATTTTCCAAGAATTGAACTGCTACTGACTGTTAGCAAACAGCGAGAGTCTTTATATAACGATGGGTAGGCTCCGGAGAACTTGGCGCTAAAAATATAGAAAAGATACTAAAATACGCGATTGGTCAGGAAATCGACCAATCCGTGATTTTAGAGAAAATTTCAAATTACCTGCGATGGCAAAATTGTCATATGATAAGTATCATATATTTATGAACCAATGATATTGAAGGAAATGGAGGTGTGGCACATGTAAGTGATCCCCACAAACCAAATAGGCCTGTTAGAAATTAGCATCTAGGCATGTAGGGAAGTTGAACCGAAATGTAGGGAAGTAGATATTAGTGGGTCTTGGTGAAATATATAAATAAAACGTCACACATGCAAATGAAAATGATAAGGTGGCATTCTTGCTACAATGGAAAAAACAACCCTGACCAACTCGTCTTTTTACCAATTTCTACAGCACTGATTACTCAGTAGGTATTTTTAATTCTACTGATTAAAACTACTACTTCTATGTGCAGTGTCCTCTCAGGACGTAGGTGATCATAGCTCTCCACAATTTCCTGTCATTTGTAGCTCTTAATAAATTTAGTCTTTTTGCTATCTCTACTAGAACTTACCCCGCCATCCGTTTACTCAAGTTCGCTACGGAGGTTACACATTATTACACATTATTTTTCTCCGCACCTTCAATATGCTCTATGGGTATCAGATTTTCCAAGTCCTCTTTCCTCATTATGCGCAACATAAATTTATAATGTCTCTTTCTGATGATACGTATAAGTGTCATTTTGGCTCCATTTTTCCGAAAACTTCCTCGTTGTTCATATGTTCAGTCCATGGTATTCTCAGCATCATTTTGTAGAACCACATTTCTGTTGCTTCAAGACTCTTTTTCATCTTTGAGTAGATTGTCCAGCATTCCCCGTTTTACAGGAGGACCGATATGGCATAACAGTTCAGTACTCTTTTCTTTGTATCTAACGTAATTTTTCTATTTCTTAGTAAATTGCTTAGCTTTTGGAAGGCTCTTTTCTTGAAGCGTGGCGGATCTGCACCAAATATTTTACAAGGATTTCGGCAAACTTTCTTTCGGATGAATACAGTTTTCTGAGCAGCACGTGCGTTTCAAGAGCAGTCGAGTGTCGGCTCAAGATATTGAGCGTTTAGAGCGTTCAACAGCAGAACGCAGGAAATTAAGAGGGAGAAATATTTTGAACTCATTCAAGTGGACAGCCGCCGAATAATCGATCACTTCTTCTCTCATGACGGAATCAGTTATGTGGTCTGCCAGGTATATCAATATCTCGTTTTATTTTGAAGTACTTAAACGTGTCTCTGTAAAGTAGGAAGCAATAAAGGAATGGAAAAAAGAGAATAAGAAAGGTATTTGAGCCCCAAACTAAGCAATATAAAGTTAACACGTGGGTAATATCATTACTGAGCTACACAGGGTCCTTCCTAAGCTGAACAAGAGAGAAACAAATCCTGTTTCGAATATTATTTGAGCAATGATTCTATTGTTTAAAAGTAGTCTTTGTGCTGTCTACTGGGGAGTTAGGTGGCCAGATGTAAGGCGTAATGTGGTCGCAGAAATTTTTTGACAGTCATAACTGGGTTCTCTTGCGTGTGCAGCATGGTAAAGAGTCATGTTGTTAGACATAGGGTCTTCCAGGAGCTACCCCTCTTGACCCAGGGCAGTACGACACTTGATGCAGGTCTCTGTGTTGAGTTTGAGGGCCTCACCATCAAATTCGGTAGTTCTTTTCTTATCAGAACGATCAGACTGAGTTTTCAGAGCTTCCGTACCTTTGTAATCACGATTAGACAAATCTAACTCTTTCCGAATCCTCTGCACTGTCCTCAGATTGACACCCAAATACTCTGAAATGTTCGTATTGGAATTTCCGACGCGAATGCCAAGCAGTACAGCATGCCGTTTCCAAATTTTTGGAGAAGTGAATTGCACAATGGTGGTCTTTTTCTCATAGACGATACCCGTCTGAACCTACTATACTGTACAGTCTACAAAATCAAAAACAAACAACGCGCATGCGTGAAATTAAAAATATAAAAATGGTGGAAATTTACCTATATATATATATATATATATATATATATATATATATATATATAGTATATTCCCCATATGATGTAATTTGATATATTGTATACTGTGTATATATATATATATATATATATATATATATATATATATATATATATATACAGTATACAATAAAATCCCAAATTACATCATATGGGAAATAGACCTGTTTCACCCGACGAAAACTTCGTCAGTCTTATTCAACCCCGGTATATATATTTATTTGCTCTGTATAATAAATACATTGAGCTCTTTTGCGGATCAGTTATAATATCTTATATTACTACTAACCACTTGGATTATATAGCAACGGATTTATTACCTTTACTATATATATATATATATATATATATATATATATATATATATATATATATATATATATATAGGCAGGAATGTAGCAAGCGTTTCACCCACCATATATAGTTAGGTAGGAAAAATTGTATTAACATGCAAATCGTCTTTTGAACAGTTTTCTTCGTATCGATGTGTATTTCAACCTTTTAGCAAAGTTTACTATTTATCTTTTACATATATCTTTGTTGAATTTTTCAACGCTCATTTTCAAAGCAGCTAAACACCGGTTATCTATGAGCTTCCCGCTGTTTAGTGCGGACTAACATCCTTATCTTCATACCCCTTTTGACAAACAGAACACACTTCAAAGGAGAGAATGGACACCATGCCTGGAGAAAATCAGACAGCAATCGGTTCAAAACAAGAGCAGAGCAACGGAGAGCAATTGAGAAAATAATGGCGCGGTTGAATGAATCGATTCATCTTCCTCGCTTACCATCGCTTCAGTATTTATTAATTAATTTCTCTTGACGTTCTTATTTCTCTTTGAATCGCGATTTAACCATTCTTATCGTTTTTGCAATTGCAGCGACCAGGCAACTCATATTAAAACAGGACAGTATGTGTGTGTATCTGTGTGTGTGTGTGGGAGTGTCTTTGTGTGATGTAATCGCTTCAGGGTAATTCCAACTTTATTTTGAACACCTTTTCCGTTAGTGTTTAGTGTGAGATACCGGTAAAGCTATCGAGGAGAGTTCAAAGAACCGTCATTAATTTGGGGAGGATACACGCTTTTGGCATAATGGCCAGTTATTTATTTTCGAGTGTGCCCGTCTATCAATCCATGTTGTAGACGCCTTCTCAGACACATCTGTTTTTGTTCAACACACAGAACCCACTTGTATTTTATACTACAATTACGCTGAGCGGACCTTAGATACAATTTCTGAGAGAGAGAGACAGAGAGAGACAGAGAGAGAGAGAGAATGAGAAACAGAGAGACAGAGAGGAGGAGAGAGAGAGGGGAAGAGAGAGTGGGGAAGAGCATCCTCTGGAATGATTAACAGGCTTTTCTTTTTCTTTTTCTTCATCATCTCCTTCTTCATCTATGGGGCGGGTCCCTTCAGGACGTAGGCGATCATGGTTCTCTACAACTTCCTCTCTCTTGTAGCTCCGAGTCAGCTTTGCCTTTGCTATCTCCCCTAATCCTTGTTCTGCCAACCATTTACAAAAGGTCGTAAAGTAGGTTAGGCATTGTTTTCCTCTGTAACTTGTGTATGTCCTGTGAGTGTCAAATTTTCCAAGCTCTCTTTCCTCATAATGTATTGTAGAAATTTCAATAGTCTGTTTCTGATTTTAAGTATAAGTTTCCATTTTCTTTCCGTTTTCTTTAAAACTTCGTCGTTACTCATATGTTTAGTCCAGCATAATCTCAGCATCCTTTCTGTAGAAATACGTTTCTGTTGCCTCACGAGTTTGTCGTTGCTTGGAAATCTTTCATGCAAACAAAAACAGACTATCATTATTGTTTTGTCCGTGTATTGGTTAATATTATGTTGTAACATAATTGTCATCTTTGATAATGGCTTATGTAAATCGAAAGCTTAGATAAGATTAAAAATATGTATCAATATGGTGATTTTCTTTCGTCTTTTAATGATATTATTAAACTTATCAGATGATATGAAAAGAATTTATATAAAATAAATAGACAAAACTATATTATTTAATGAAACATGCATCAATATATATATATATATATATATATAACAACACAACAATAAAAACAATATTTCTACACGTGATAGTACTTGACGTAATTTTCAGTTAAACAATATGAATACAATAGCGTTTTCTAAATTCTTCTAGTTGCTAAGGGCATATGTGTGTGTGTGTGTGTATGTGTGTGTGTATGTTGGTGTAAAAATTTTATATAATGTATATCTGTAAAAGGACAATATGAATAAAGACAAAATTGGTCTATAGCTTCCCTGAAATTTCTGCTAACCTCATGAATATTTATGAGCGTTCTTAGAATTAAAAATTTTGAAAAACCAATAACATTGATGCTGCTGTATATAAATATTTGTTACAAAATAAAATCCTTGCATTTCCCTTGATGAAGTCCCCCAGAGGACGAAACGCGTCGGCTAAGATAAGTTTTCCTTTAGTTTTTATTCACACACACACACACACACACACACACACACACACACACACACACACACACACACACATATATATATATATATATACTGCGTGTGTATGCCAGAGATGATTGTGTGTGTACGTTGGCAGCTAAAGTATCTATTATTGAGGTATTTTTCTTACGCTTTCTTATTTTTCCTGTTATTTTCATTTACTTAGCTTACTCGAAATTATTGTCTTATACTGCTTAATAAAGGCGTAGTTCCGCTTGACTGGTCACACAGTTACGTGAGTGTAGGGCTTGAGGTCAAAGATTACATTAATAATACAATACATTCAATTCCAACTATAGTATAACATCATTTCACCATTCTTTTCTTTGTTTCTAACGAAATTTTGTTGCCTCTTAATAGTTTAGTTTTTGGGAGACACTTCAGTCGTATTCTTTTTTCAGTGTGTCTACGAGGAATCGATAACACTAAAAACATGTTCCTTTAGATCAAACGTTCTAACCTAATCGATTTTTATTCTATCGCTGTTCCCATATCTTAGATATTTAAAGCATTTAACATTGTAGATATCTGATAGGAGTATTATTTGGGTCATTCTCTGAGATGGTTTGGTTCGTTCCCTGTTAATTTTCCTTTCTTCCATAATTGGTTTCTACTGCATTAACTGAATGGAGGTTATTCATGAGGTTATCAGAAAGGCCAGGGAAACTATAGACCTATTTTGTCTTTATTCCTATTGTCCTTTTACAAATATACTCTATCTGAAATGTTTTACACAAACCTGCACACACACAAAGTCCGTTCGCGCCATATATCGCCATATTTGGTTTGTGAGTACGTTGACCTTATGCAATGATTAAAATGCACAGAGTATTAAAAAGATAAAAAATATATCTTCATATAACGTAATTACAATTCCTAAAGAAGTATTTGATTTTTTATTTATTAATCCGACTGATTTTTATCACTTTATTATTTCAGTGGATACCCATATTTGAGTAGATGCTCCATTTATTTTTTACCTACCGCCCAGAATATTCGAGAAATCTCTCTCAAAGAGTGTGTAAGAACTGTCCGAATGTTCTGTATTTCCGAGCGCTTTCGGCTATACCTTTAGCCATTATCAAGGATGATTCGATTATCAGCTTAGTAGAGTGTGTGTGTTCTGTGTATGTTCGGTGTGTGGTAGTGATGTTTTTAGTTTCCGAATACGGTTAGCACATTGTGGCTTTGTTCATAGTTAATATTGTTAAGAGTTGGCTTTTTCTTTTTTATTATTAGAGCTTCCATTATTTTTAGTCTTTTTTGCAAGTGGATGCAGTTAATATATTTGTTTCAACACATCTGGTGTCTTATCAAGTGATGGCTATTTTTGTAGTGATTTTATAACATATTTATGTTATAATTTTTAAATAAATAATTATATTCGCTCTACTCTGTATTAAGCACTCTTTTAAGAATAGTAATTGTTGGTTATTGGAATTTATTCCGTATACACCAATCATATACCTGGACTTATATATATATATATATATATATATATATATATATATATATATATATATATATGCATCCAACAGTAGTAGCTGTATGCTTTACAATGTGGGTAAAGGAAGGTATTTCTTCTTTCAACTGTATCTGAAACTTGTTTAAAAGATGGAGAAAGAAAGAGTGCATGTGTATGTTACGGTCATCGCAGCATCGTAGAATGGACAAAATGTAGTTATCGATACTGGTTTTGGTTGATTTTCCATCTAGTTATATACATATCCAAAGATCCACTTCGAAAGTGAAGCTTTCATTCTCATTCTTTATATCCTGGTTGTGAAAACTTTCTGGTTGGTTGGTCGAACTATGTCTTTGTGGCCTGGCGATTTTGAAGATATATCTATTTTTAGAGATGGCGAAATTTTCATTTTCTCGTTATTATTTGTTTTTATTTTTTCTTATATTCTGAGTTTGAAAGCTTTTTTGATTAGATGGCCGAAATATGGCTTTGTGTTCTGGCGATTCTGATTACACATCTATTTTTTGAGATAGTGAAATTTTTAGTCTTCTTGTTATTATTTGTTTATTTTTATATGTTTATTTTTCTATCACCACAAGTGAACGGAGCGCTCATATATATTCTTTAACCATGTATTTAAAGTAAATTATTTTGCTTTAATGATTTTATTACAAAGAAAACTTACCTAACAATTGTTGGACATGTTCTTACCGTTTTTCACACCTTCGGTTCAGGAGAGGGTCCATGGCAAATATTTCGGGGGCATCTTTTCTGTTTTGATGTCGAAAGTTCGAAATATTGCATCCTGTATTTGGTGCTAACTTTTTTAAAAATCGCCTCTTCTTTCAGAACATAGGCAATTGTAACTCTCCACATCATCCTGTCTTTAGTATCAGTGTATTGCCATAGCTTCTTGGAAAATACTTGTTTATCTCTCCAAGTTTTTGAATTCAAACTGGCTGCTACCGAAAGCTAAAACTTGACTACCATTCAAGGCTAGATAGACATGTCTACCCTCATGTTTAATACATAGCTTCTTGAATAGTTCTTTCTTATACTAAGTAACGTATAAAGCTAGATAGCTTAGTCTACTTATATATTTAGCCCATAGCTTCCTGTGTAGTCTCTGAGAGGAAAAGGATGGATTCGTGTCTTTAATAAAGGTGTTCCTGTGAAAGTAAATTCGACATTATGGGATTGAAGAACTAGACTCGCCGATCCTGCTTTCTGTGCCGATAATCTTGTCCCTACACATTCATCAGATGTTAATATATTTATGTCTAAACGATTTGGAAATCTGAGGCACCCGCTTTTCTTCAGGCAGTGTAAAATCCCTCTAGTCGCTGATATCATGATTGAACCCTCGTCATGAAAGCAGGGATGACGCGTACCCCGAATCCATGATAAGAAATCAGGATGTAAAATTAGTAAATACTAAAAAGAACTTTAAATTCCTCGGTGTATAGATCACTTAAGACAAATTCATTATAGGAGATAAACTAAATTGAACCTAATATAGGTTGGTTTAAAGGTAGTTTCGCCTAATACTGCAAGCTGTTGCAAAACCGAAACATTGACCCAAAGACACGAGTCATTCTCTTAAATAACCTCGCCAGATCGTGACTTACGCCAAACTCGCTCAGAAATATCTAAATTGTCAGGTGTATGCAACCGCTTTCTCAGATCGATGGCTAAAATAGCTTTGAGGGAGTGAAGCGTTTAGGTTCTAGCAAAGACCACTCTTCTTCGAACATGGGGGACTGGCGCTATAGAATCCTAAACAAAGTACTATACTAGATAATAGAAAGCACATACCGTGAGGACTTTCAGCAACTGAAAAAACACATATAACTCGCAGTAAAAAAATCATATAACAAAGATGTTAACGTTCAGCACTAAATAAAAAAAGTTGGGAAAAAAGCTTCCGCCAGTACTGGAAAGAGCGATAACAGCTACCCGAAAACCTATTTTCCTAAAAAATTGTTTTAATAGAAAGATTTTTATGAATTTTAACCGATAATTGCAGTGGCTGCTCGGTCAGTGAATGCCGAATGTTTAATTTCCTTTTTTTTTTAAGCATTTCACCACGGGTAAGACGGGAGTGCCACTAGCACGCAAGGGGTTACAGAGAGTGGGAGTAAGAATAAAGAGAAGTGTTTGAGTAAAGGATGAAAAGAAGAACAGGGATCAAGATCAAGGAAGATGTCGATTGACATTACATTTGAATATTTGAAGATTATAACTAACAGGGAAGCAAGTAAGAGGAAGGGAGTTGCACTGTCGGGAAGTGCGAGAGAAGAAGCTGTTCGAGTAGAAGAGGCGGTTACATTTAACCGTTTAGACAGTGAAAGGGTGGGACCGAGATGCCAAACTAGTAGCAAGGTTAAATTCAAGCAGTTCGGGTACCAGTTAAAATAGCTCGTCAGAATAGTTGTCATGAAAATATTTGTAGAAAAGACAGAGGGAAGTCACATCTCGTCTGTAAGAATGTGACAGTAGTCGAGATGCCAGGTCAGGACCTATCATATTGCATATTATAAGGAAACAGTTAATGTTAACAATAACATTACCATTGACACTGATAAATAATCGCGACTCTATTTTTCGTTAAGTTTTTGGCAAATTTTAATTGTCCCTTCTTGCAGGCCTCTCACTCGTCTATCGTTGTATTCATGGCAAATGTTTAGACGAGGTACATTCGTCAATTACAACTGTTCAGCTGCATACATCCACTTTCTCAGACCGGTGATTAAAAATCGCTTCGAGCGAGTGAAGCGCCTAGGCCTCATCGAAGACCATCGTTCTTTGAACCATGTGAACTGGCGCTACAGAACTGCAAACAAAGAACCATGCAAGATAACAGAAGACACATCACTTGAGGAATTTCAACAGCAGTAACAACTAAAATACATAGCACATGAAACTCGAAGTGCTAATAATGGCAAACAAAATACTGACAGTCCAAGCTACCGAAACAAAAGGCAAGGAAGGAAGCCCTGTGGAAAGGTGGTGAGAGTTTCTTTACTGGAAACTTGGGAATAAAACGAACTGAATCAAGGGTATAAAATAAATAATATATTTTTATTTATTTGGTTTAGAGTGAGTCCTTTGATATTCGGTGTCACAAAAAAGAAGGATATTGATAGTAGCTTGGAGAAAGTCCGGTATTGGTAGTTTTGAAGTCAGACCGCTAGTAGTAGTAATATCAGAAATAGGTTAGTGTCAATCTACTGTTTTTCTCAGTCCTACGCAGGACAAAAATATTATTAGTAGATGACCTCTTAACTACTTCTTTACGCACCACATATGGCTGGTTTCCCTGGCGGTAGCGTCTTTTGGCTCGTCTTCTCCTGGCGTTCTGAGATGTCAGCTTTTGATTAGGCTCTGAGATTCTGGCATGAAACTTCGGATTCAGTTAACACCAAAAGTTTCTTTGTGTGAATTTTTTTTTGATTGCCCAAAATTATAAATTATTTTATTTCCCGGCGTTCCTTTCTTTTTCAGTTTTTTTTATAACGGAAGTTATGCGTGGAGCCAACCTGATTTTTGATAGTTTTCAGTCACAAATAAGTAAGCTTTGTACCCGCAAACTTCCGGCGTTTTTCGGTCGGGTTCAGGCCTTCCTTCTTCCCCGTTTTTATTTGAGGACTGCCTTCTCGTTAGTTGAGAGAGAAGTATAGAAAGAAGATTAGAGATAGATAGATAGATAGATAGATAGATAGAAAGAGAGAGAGAGAAAGAGAAAGAGAGAGAGAGAAGTAAGAGATAATGATTTTGAAGGAAGCTACACCCCTATCAATACTGGAAAGAGCTCTAACAGCTACTGGACCTGACTAAACTATTTTTCTGAAAAGTTGTTTTAAGTGAATTTAAAAAAAAATTTCAACTGATAGTAGTACTGGCTGCTCGGCCAATGAATACCAAATTTTTCCTCTTAAGGAATCGGATAATATGACCATTAGAATTACCATTGGCTTTGGAACCTGACATAATATCTTTGGAGGTATCATGTCCTTGACAGTATTGATGTTACTGGAGACATTTCTTTCTACAGTACGCATCTCTAACCATCGTTCCAAGGCGGTGAGTACTTAGACCAAGATAGAAGTTAATAAATTTGATCAAGATCTGACCAGGCCTTTTTTTTTCGCTCTCTTGCGTTCATTATCTGAATATTACACTTGACTGCTTTCTTGTTGCGCTGTCGGTAATAATTGTTAGTCATAATGGAAATTCGCTCGCTCGGTCAGTGTTCAACGTGGCCGTAAATTATTGCCAAACCTTGCAAGACATTTCGTAATGGTGAAAGCAATATTTAGGATGAGGTTTAGCAAGCATTTTTTTATCATCTGTCCTGGCTAATCTAAACACTCACTGCTATTTCCCTGATCGCTCCTAAGTCGTCCGTAGGCAGGGAGGGAAAACGTATGCTTATATGTAGATCTTCTATGTACCGTGTCCTTTCAGGAGGTGGACGATCATGGCTCTCCACGATTTCCTCTTAGTAAAATTTGTCTTTTTTGTATATATCCGCTAATCCTTATTAGATAGACTATGCTCTGCTCTTCATTGTCTCTCTTGTTTTCTGTATGTCCCGTAAGTGTCAAATTTTCTAAATCCTCTTTTCTCATTACGTGCCCGACGAAATTAAACTGTCTCTTTTTTAATGTGGAGGGTTTAAGAAGGCATGAAAATGAGGAAACTCATTCTAACTTTATCTCATCATGAGTGATATGATTTTGGAATATGTGGGCGAGTGATTAGATTATTCCGATCACAAGACCCTGGTTCGAATCTCACAATGGTCAATTTGTCAAGGAGATGATTTCTTGAAAATATCGGCCGAGGGAGATAATTTCAGTGTGGAGCTACGCTTGGGATTGACTAAAAAGCCAAGCCTTATGACTTAAATTGAGCAGACAAAACTGTTCGGTAACCGTAGATGGATGTGTTAGCACGAAGTCATGAGTCGTCGTGACGGAGGTTTTAAGATTACTGTCCTTATTGAAACAGCTGATTACACCCGATTATACCAACCCTTACCTCACAGTCTGTGGGGGGGTGTAAACGGTAGTGTCAGAGCTATGCCGCCCGGAACTTCGTTCCTGGTAGGGCCACCCAAGGCGGACAGATCTGACACACACGCCGGCTAACAAGGGCTCTGGTGAAAATCCAAGGAGCGTCTGCATCGGTAACCGGCGGCTTCTGGTCGTTCCTGTCTCTGCGTCTGTGGGAACCCCGCGGCAAGCAAGAACGTTATCCGAATAGGCCTGGGTACCCTACTTCTGTAATTTATCCCAAGAATCTTCTTCTCATAACAGGAAGAAGCCGGCTCAATCCGCCCAGGGTGAATGCCGCATCAGTACAGTAGTACATTACTGTACAGTACAGTACCCGATTATACGGTCTCTCTCTCTCTCTCATAAACTATAACTAAGGCCCGCTAAGCATAGTTGCAGTATAAACCAAACGATGGCTCTGTGGATGTTGAATAACTACAAATTGGCCTGTGCATATGTGTGCATCAGTTCATAACAGGAGGGCGTACTCGGAAATGTGCAGGCTAGGCTGACGGAATTTCTGTTGTAGCGATGATAGATGTGTGGGAGTGTGCATTGTAAAGTTGGTCGTAGGAAAGCATTTTTTCGGGTTGAGTAGGAAAATACAGACATTCCTACATAAAGTAGTAAAGGAAAGCAAGAAAAATGGACTATGGGTCAATTGTAAGAAGACAGAATCTATGACTGTCAGCAAAAGGAACAATCCAAAATGCAACCTACGAATTAGAGATAACAAAATCAAGCAATCACAAAAATTTAAATATCTAAGAAGTTGTTCAAACAGATGACGGAGCGTTCTGGGTAAGACGATAAACTACATCCGCGTCCTGGGTAAGATGATAAACTACATCCGCGTCCTGGGTAAGACGATCGCCCGTATCTGGAAGTGACGCGGCACATAGAAGAAGAAGTGACTGGATAATACACAGATTTCAACCGAAAATATTAAAATAATACACAGGTTTCAACCGAAAACATACGCTCTGGAAAAATGAGACAGTAATACTGAGTAAAATTGTTAGTTTGTGGTCAAATGTAGATCAAATATGAATCGAAATCCCGCAAAATGGTAAGATAAAGAATAAGTAAAATGTATAAAGTCTTTCTTGTATGTATACTTTTATAGATGCGTGCAATGGGCGTCGAGATAATTTAGTTGGAAAATACAAGAAGTGTCTAGGGCTTCCTTATCTTGAATTTTTGTTGAGTGCTAAGAGATAAATATTAGCCGGATAAATATTATAGCCGGAAAAAGGAAAAGGAGTCGAAATTTTCTTTGACGCACGTGTTGAAGGCTCGTCGGTGTTGACTGCTTGTCCGATTGGGAGAATGTCATGTGTTTGTGTATGTAGAAGAGAAAAATAGGATCGATTCTCATTGGTTTTTAACGAGTAAATTAATGATAATTATAATTATTATAATTATTTTATTGACTTAATGATAATTATAATTATAATTATTATAATTATTTATAATTGTAATTATTTTTGACATTATAATAACACCATTTCGATATTTGATTTATTGTTTTTTTTACGGTTCTAGAAAACTGGTAATTTTTCCTTTATGCATGGTTAGAGCAGTGCGGTGTATGGCTCGGAATGACAAGTGGGGGAGTCGAGTTCGAATTCCAGTTGGGTTTGTTATATTCCCTTATGCGCAAATACCCTTGGGAAAGGTATGAATCTCTGCTCCCCCCACACTGCTACACTGGGTCCTATGCCCTTAGTTGGTAACCAGTCTACAAGAAAGAAACGGTAGCTTACTGCGGGAAGAACTTCTACCTAACCAGTCATGAATCGAAAGAGACATGAATACCCGACCGTGTATCACGTATGGCGCTTGACTGACTGACTGATAGTTAGATGCGGGTTATATGTTAACTACTTCTTTTTGTTTATTTTGTTAAAAATCTGGGTATTTTGCTCCCCTCGCAAAAATGAATAGTGAATATTTGTTTTTTAATTGTTTTCGTTTGGTTTGTTCAGTTTTACGGCATATCAACCTCAATGGGTCATTTAATGCCGACAACTATTTTTTTTTCCTGGTAATATTTTTGTTTAGTCAAAAATCTATTTCTGTTAACATTTTTTTCCTCAAAAATGTATAGCTGGTAATATTATTTTTTCAAAAACGTATAGCTGGTAACATTATTTTTTCAAAAACGTATTATCAGAGGCCTTGCTGTTGGACGTAGTTTATCGTCATACCCAGGACGCGGATGTAGTTTATCGTCATACCCAGGACGCTTTAACTGTTTTGATATTGTGGATCCATCCCAACTTTAAAAAAATGTTTTTATTTCATTTTGATTGATACGTTCGATCTTTTAGTGCCATTTTGATTGGTAGGAATCTCATTTTGAAAGTGAAATGGTATAGTATAGTATAGTATAGTATAAAACACAGGCAGTAAGGTGTGACTGATTGATTTCGTTGACTACTACTTATCAACCCACTGAAGGTTATTTAAAGCGAGAAGATATATTTAGATTGTAAGAATTTTTTTGAGATTATTATGATTTAGCGATACATGCCTTACTAATTAACCCAAAGCTGGGGGGGGGAGAAACGGTGGATTCATACATTTCCCAAGGGTATTTGCGCCTAAGCGGATATAACGAACCCAACTTGAATTGGAACTCGGCTCTCCGATAAACAATTCCGAGCCATTATACATTAGATCACCCGCACATCCAAGCTTACAGTACCTTGTATTCCCAAGCAGCCATTCCTCTAGACATTGACCAGGCTCGACGTTGCTTATCTTCGGTGATCATACGGGAACAGCGTTTCCTTAAGCGAGTATTGCACTCATTGCATTTGTAATAGTATACGCAATTATTTTACTAACCATCGTTCAATATCAGATATGCAGACATACTTTAAGCTTGAACTTATTGGGTACAGTAGAGTGCTAAACAAATCGAATTCATTACAATAGATGTTGTCTGCACGACAAGTTTAAAGTTCGGCCTTATAAATTAGGTTTATTAACTGAATATCTCGGCTTACACTTACATTGGTATCTCTCCGAATTGTAGAAAAGGATACATAAATGTATAAAACGATAGTTCGGTTTGATTGTATCATTTATATTACAAATGGAGATGCTAAGGCTTACAGAAATATTTAATCACCAGTATAGCCTACGTGGTTTCCTAAAGACATCTAACAAGTTTTATATACCATATTAGTAAAATTAAATTTAGGTGCTGATATAAAATAAGTTTTTTTTTTATTAAGTAAAATGACGTTTTTAGATACCAAGTTAGTAAAATTAAATTTAGGTGTTGATGTAAAATAATTTTTTTTATAAGTAAAATGACGTTTTTAGATACCATATCAGTAAAATTAAATTTAGGTGTTGATGTAGAATAAGTTTTTTTAATAAAGTAAAATTACGTTTTTAGATACCAAATTTGTAAAATTAAATTTAGGTATTGATGTAAAATAAGAGATCAACTCATGTTTGTCGTGTCCATAAAGAAATGCATGAATAAAAAATGAATAAGTCACGGTGTAATTTTCATAAAAATAAATTAATTATAATTTCAAAAATAATTATAATTAACTATAAATAATAATAATTATAATTATCATAATTATAATTATCATTAATTCAATAAAATAATTATAATAATTATAATTATCAATGATTTACTTTTTATAAACCAATAAGAATCGATCCTATTTTTCTCTTCTACATGCACAAACACGTGATATTCTCACAATCGGACAAGCAGTTAACACCGACGATCCGTCAACACGTGCGTCAAAGAAAATTTCGACTCCTTTTCCTTTTTCCGGCTATAATATTTATCCGGCTAACACTTATCTCTTAGCACTCAACAAAAATTCGAGATAAAGAAGCCCCAGGCACTTCTTGTATTTTCCAACTAAATTATCTCGACGCCCATTGCACGCATCTATAAAAGTATACATACAAGAAAGACTTTATACATTTTACTTATTCTTTATCTTACCATTCTTTTGAATTCCGATTGATATTTGATCTACATTTGATCACAAACTGACAATTTTACTCAGTATTACTGTCTCTCATTTTTCTAACAAATCATAACAACCAGATAATAAATAATACTAGTTTTGAGGTAACCACCTATTTTTTCTCATTTTTACAACTATTTTTTTTATATATAAATGTTAGTGGGTTTATAATTTTTTCCTAGAGTTCTAACTCACCTACATGTTCAACCTCTTCTCTTGATATCAACCTTAGGCCATTGAAATGATTGTGCAAACCCCTAAACAAGTGATAATCAGAAGAAAGAAAAATATGAACGATGTAGCATTTTTTCTAATCGATCTTCTTTAAGAGATCTACCATCAAACCTGCAGCATAATGACGGCCATTATTTTGATGGAGGATTACTCACTTTCTTTTGACTAAGGATGCCCGTTTTCTGTCCAAATCTGCTTTCAAACAATGAAGTTGTTGGCGATAGAGATCTGTGTTGATTGATTAATTATTCTCGAATTGTTCATAATGGATGATTCTTTGAATATCCTACAGTCAATATGATTTTCTTTGGACGAAGTTCTCTCGTTTGCTAAGCTGGTCTCTTTTGCTCGATTGATCCACTGAAGACGGCGCTTAACATTATGGTAAATGATCCGCTTCTCTTCACCAATAATCAACCTGTCCTAAAAGGACGTTTGAAGTTGTGTAAGCAATTCGAACTCAGTTCACTGATTTCTCATTTTGAGTCGCTATCCATTACAGCACCCGCACAATGTGAGCATATAAATTTGTATGATTGCTGATAGATTTGAAGTGCACTAGAACGGGAACGTTGTGCGGAAAGTAGGGCTCAGTTTCGGCTTCATGTGAACTCACTTTTTCCTTCTTATGCCTGATTTGAATCAGCTTTCAGCAGATTTTCCTATTTGTGAATCACAATGGCTTCTTTTTTCGCTATCCGCCATTATCCAGAAACATTTGAGTGCTCTGCAAGAATCGATTGTCAGAAGAACTCTAATGAAGCGTTAAGTTCTTTTTTTTTTATCTGTCTTCATTGACCGGAAGAAAATGATTTAAGTCTCGGATTACTCGGCCAGTATATCTGGACTCCTTTTGGGAATTCTTTCAAAAGTTCAGAGATGAGACATGATTCGAGATTTATTCCATGGGGCAAAGATCATCGAATTGCACCCTATAAAAGCCTCTCACTCTCCTCCTCTCTTATAAAGTGTGTAGAGACGTCTGAGCACTTTGTAATATTGATGCGCTGACTGAAACAACTATATGCGTGTAAAATACGCTAAAATCATTTTGGTAGAAAAGGCTAACAAAGCAGAATGATCTATAGTAGAGATTTATAGAATATTACTCTACAAGGAAATTAAGTCTGTGAATAATTCTTTTAACAAATTCTATCCTGTTGAAAAAAACGAACAGCTGTCAGATGAGAGAGTGGAAAGAATGTTTCATTCGAGTTTTTTTTTTCGATTTGCAATTTCATATTTTTTATGCGATTAGAGATCAGCTGTAGGCGTCTGCTTTTTGTGAACCTGTTAAAAACAAACCAGGTGTGTTTAACGTCATTTGAGTAATACTAATACAGAATTTAATACATTACCTTTTTTTTTTTTAAAAAAAATAAGATCATAATGATAAAGTTACCAGTACTTGATTGGTTTGGTTTGCTTTATTTTGTTTTACGGCATATCAACCTCGATGGGTTATTTAATGCCAATAAATTTTTTTTAGATAGGTTTGTATGAATGAAATATGTATTCTTTGTAAGAAATCAGTTTGTAGATCAGGTTTCATTGATATATTTTTGTAAAGAGGGTTTGTGTCGGCAGTCAAATGTATTGCCAGTAATATTTTTTTTTTTCAAAAATGTATTGCTGGTGATATTGTTTTTTTTTAATGTATTGTTGGTAATAATATTTTTTTCTAAAATGTATTGCTGGTAATAATATTTTTTTTTTCAAAACTGTTTCGTTGGTAATAATTTTTTTCAAAAATGTATTGTAATATATATATATATATATATATATATATATATATATATATATATATATATATATATATATATATAGCTTCTTTTCACATTTATAAAATTATTGTGTGCAATTTTAAATTCACTTTGAGAAATCAAACGAATGTTATTTGCAGATATCAACTAGTCTCAGTAGCTCAGAAAAAAAACAAAAAACACAGGGTGTCCCTAAAGGCTAAACGCAAAAATGCATATTTTCAAGAAATGAAATTTTCAACATTTTATCGAATTTGAATTTTAGGTGTGTGTTTTAAGAGAGAACGGCAATTGTGGCAGCGAAATCCGAAGGTGCATTTGAATAGCAAAAGCTGCTCTCCAAATGTTAAGCAAAGAATTAAAAAACAGGGAAATTTCATCAGAAACACAGAAAACAGTGTTAAACTGTTATGCAATATCAGTCCTCTTATATGGCCGTGAAAGCTGGGCATTCTCCTCAGAGATGAAGAAGAAACTTGAGGTAGTAGAGATATGGTTCTACAGAAGGATGCTGAGAATACCATATATATATTTATATATATGTATGTGTATGCATGTATATATATTTGTGTCTCTGTATATATATATATATATATATATATATATATATATATATATATATATAGTTAAACCTTGAGAGCCAGACAAACCTACAAGGTTTCACCTAAGCGGAGGTGAAACCTTGGTAGGTTTGTCTGGCTCTCTAGGTTTAGCTAGGTCTGCTCTACTCATTGGATTGAGCACTTTATTTAGTTATTTTGGGTACTCGCATCGGGTTTTTTTCTTTGGGCCTTGGACTCGTATGTTGGACGATTATTTTCGGCTAACGTACATGTTCTTGGTTCTTTCTTTTTTTTTTTTATACCTTTTTTCCCTTTGGTATTGGTTTGATTATTTGCAAATCAAGACACCGAAGGTTTTCCGAGCGAGTATAGTTTCTTATACTGATAAGATCTCTATTAATAATAATAATAACAACAACAATAATAATAATATTCAGTCTAGCCTTATATATATATATATACATATATTATTTACATTATTCGGACTGTTGTCCTCATCTTTGTCGCCATATTTATTACAACGTTTCGGCCGTTGTACTCTCCGGCCTTCTTCAGGTGGGTGGAATGTCGAACTGAACCCTTTATTTCGCTCACTGGGCTAGACTGTTCTAGTTCCACGTGCCATGTTTTGATGGATGTCAGTTATCAGTTATCTCCTGTTAATTTCCCTCTGAAAGTTCTCCACTGCCTTAACCGGGTATTGAACTCATAATCTTTCGGTTCCTGTCACTGGATCTAACCAACGCCTTTATCCACTGTGGCAGTGATATATATATATATATATATATATATATATATATATATATATATATATATATATATATATATATATATATATATATATATATATATATATATATATATATATATATATATATATAGAGAGAGAGAGAGAGAAATGCCACTGAGAGAGAGAGAGAGAGAAAGAGGAAGAGAAAAAAAAAAAGTCATGTGATAGAACGGAAATAACGTTTTTACGCCATTTTACCTCAAGGCTTATGAAGTCCTTTATCCACTGTGGCAGTGTTATGGCATATATATATATATATATATATATATATATATATATATATATATATATATATATATATATATATATATATATAGAGAGAGTGAGAGAAATGCCACTGAGGGGGAGAGAGAGAGAGAGAGAGAGAGAGAGAGAAAAGAGGAAGAAAAAATAAAGTCATGTGATAGAACGGAAATAACGTTTTTTACGCCATTTTACCTCAAGGCTTATGAAGTCCTTTATCCACTGTGGCAGTGTTATGGCATATATATATATATATATATATATATATATATATATATAGCTAGAGAGAGTGAGAGAAATGCCACTGAGGGGGAGAGAGAGAGAGAGAGAAAGAGAGAGAGAAAGAGGAAGAGAAAAAATAAAGTCATGTGATAGAACGGAAATAACGTTTTTACGCCATTTTACCTCAAGGCTTATGAAGTCCTTTATCCACTGTGGCAGTGTTATGGCATATATATATATATATATATATATATATAGCTAGAGAGAGTGAGAGAAATGCCACTGAGGGGGGAGAGAGAGAGAGAGAGAGAGAGAAAGAGGAATAGAAAAAATAAAGTCATGTGATAGAACGGAAATAACGTTTTTACGCCATTTTACCTCAAGGTTTATGAAGTCTTGATTCCTCACTGTTTCCTTTTCGTTACTATCTGTAAATTGCCATATATTCTTGGGAAATATAATGAAGTGGTTTCCCGTTGCTTTCGCCATGGTTCAGAATTCAGAATTTCCCTTCACTTAGTCTGGTTGTCCCACACATCTAGCTAAGACCACCTAGTTTACCCTGCTATTTAAACCATAGATGAGGTGGGTGTGAAGAGATGTATTCTTGCCTTTCCCAAGAGCATTAGTACGAAAGTAAACGCAATAGACTAGGCCGGAATTTGAACTCGTCTCGCCGACTCCAATTTCAGCGCAGATTTCTATTACCGTACTGGAGCATTCAGTTGAACATAATAAATGAATGAACATAATAAATAATGCTGATAAAAATAACGGACGAAATAAATAAATTAAGAAGCAAACAAAAAAAAAGAAAAGAAAAAAAGAACAAAACACTAATCGATGGCGGCTTAATTGCATTTGAAAATAAATCACTCACAGATTATGGTAATTCCATTATTCGGCGACATCGTTGTTTATATTATTTAAGTAATTTCAGGTTGAGTGAGAATGGAGGTATTCAGTTCCACGAATATTGTTTTACTGACTTTTCTTATTGATGTTGGCAAAGAAACAAAAACAAAACAAAACATGAACGCCATTTTGAAAGAACCACTTCAAAGAGTAAAAACGCGAAAGTGTAAAAAAGTGCCACTGTAGGATGCATAACGATGTGTGCAGTTAGGTGTGGGCTGTCTGGTGCATGCAGTTAGATGTCTCGATGCAAAAACGTGTGTGTATGTATGTATAGTTTTGTAATCGAAACTATGTATTTATACAAGAGCCAAATATTACGATGATTAGGTAGGCGTAACGGCTATCGGCGTGGAAAGCGGAATCGTTAGGCCGAGTTCAACTTCTGGTCTCGGTTGTTGTAGAAAGGTCTGGATTTTTCTATCCTCAGTCGTAGGTAGAATAGTTGGGTAGATTTGGCATATGATTGGTAACCAATGGAATCAAAGAATAGTTCGGAATTCAAATATGCTGGCATGTCATGATTTGGATGGCAGGGTAAGGCCCATAATTCCCTCTGTTTGATAGAGCTTAGAGAAGGTCTAAGAACTCCCACAGGTTGAGAAAACTGTTAATAATAATAATAATTAATAGTAAAAAAAGGATCATGAAAGAAGGTTGTAAATACAAACGGGATTTAAATCTAGAGGATTCTGTAGAAAACCAAAATAGAACTCAAGAAACCAATTGTTGCAACAAAAATTATAAAACAAATGACAAGGGTAAAGCTCTTGAACAAATAAAACAACGCTGGCAAGACAAAACTCTGCATAGCCAATATCCAGAACGAGGCTAACAAAGCCGATGTTGATCAAGTTAACATCGATGGTCACGAGCATCTGGATTAAAGGCTGAAACGGAAGGCTTTATACTTGCAGCGCAAGACCAGAATCTTTTTTATTAGAAACTTTCAGGTAAATGTCATACATAATAGTGTGGATCCAAAATGCAAGTTCTGTGACAAATATTAGGAAATCATAGACCATGTAATCTCAGGATGTTCTGTACTTGCTCCAAATGAATATAAAAATCGTCACGATAGAGTGGGACAGTAGTTAAACTGGACAATGTGAAAACACTTTAGAAAAGATGTTAATAAACACGGGTATGAACATAACCCAGCATCAATTACAGAAAGACAGGACATCACAAAATTATGAGATTACACCATCTTTACAGACAGGAAATAGGCCGGACATAATTGTCAAAACCGAAAAGAAAAAAAAACATAATAATTGGTATGGCTTGCTCAGCGGAGTGTAACATAGTAAGCAAGGTATTTGAAAAACTATGGAAGTAAAAAGACCTAGAAATCGAAACAGAAAACACCTGGAAATTCAAAACAAGAATATTACCAGTCATAGCAGGTGTGCTTGGAATGATAAAAAGGAACACAACAATATATTGAAAAAAAATCACTGGAAATCCCAGATTAAGAGAAATACAAAAATTGTCTTGATAAGTACAGCCTCCACACTAAGAAGACTTTGTCTATGTAACGCTAGTGATGTTATGGGAGTTAGAAAAAAAAATCATAAAATGTAGCCATAACACACACGCCATACCTGTCTTGGGTCTTCTCGAAACTTGGTAGGTAGTAGGATCATAGCAGAAATCGAAATAATAATAATAATAATAATAATAATAATAATAATAATAATAATAATTGTGGTGTTAGGGGCCTGTACCACCGAACTACACCAGGAAAAGTGGAGTAATTATATATTCCATCACTCCAGAAGTCTGTGTTCGTTGTAAATATTCTGTGAAAGTCGCCCTTTCTCTCTATGGTGCCATATGACATATTTGTTGGTTGGTTGAATCTGTTTAGCGGCATCTCAACCTCTACGGGTTACTTAATGCCGAAATCTAAATGTTTTGTACGATTTTTTTTTTACTTTATTTATGGAAATAATCACGGTTTTGTGATAAAAATCTTATCAAGTAACCCTTAGCTGGGGCGAGTAGGGGAGAATTGGTGGGGGATTCATACATTTTTGCGCCTAAGTGAATATAACGAACCTCTTTCTGAGCCATTATCCATTACACAATCCGCAAATCTAAGCTTACAGCACCTGGTATTTCCATGTGGTCACCCATCTAGATTCTGATTGGGCTGGACGTTGCTCAACTTCGGTGATTGTACCCTAATCGAAAATTTCCGGTTGGAAACCTTTCGAAAGAAGATATTATTATTATTATTATTATTATTATTATTATTATTATTATTATTTTCTTTGATTTCTGTCATATGCAAATTTCGTTCCGGGTCCCAACCAGAGATCTAAGGTTAGAAATTGCTTCATGACATTTTCCACTGATCACTTTTTGAATAAAATAACCCTAAAAACTAAGATCATACACATTTTACATCGAAAAAAAAAACTCTTATTAATGTGTGAGCTGTACTTGTGAGCACAATTTTTTGTTTCTCTTTAGGCATGGGCTATCAGGAATCCCTTTAATGAGTCTATCGGAAACGTTTTCCAATCAACCCGAGGGCTCCAAATGCAACTGGAACTACTGATGTCCTCATCTGCCGCATTTGTGAGATTTCCATTTCAAAATCCTTGTATTTTGATAGTATTTTTGAAGATCTTCACAGATATATTACAATCTGCAGAGACTGCCATGGCAATAAAAAACAGCATTCTGTTATTGTAGTCTTTGATTATTATTATTATTTTAATAATAATAATAATAATAATAAAAATAATAATAAATAGTAGTAGACGTGATAATTTCATGGTTTTGCAATTCGAATTATCTGATTCTTATCTTAATTTTAAAGTTAATGGTTGGATAAGCGAATTCTACGACTATCAGTGGAAATCTCATAGTTAAGTATATGAGGTTAATAACTTTTGCTAAATATTGCAATAACAATCGTAAATATGACGGTAGGTTTTTCTTTAAAGAAATAAAAGGGTGCAAATAAAAAGATTTAATATCGACAAGTTTTTTCCATCTTACTAAAGTAGCTGTCAAACAAACGAGAGCATTATCGCCACCTACATCTTCACATTCTTTCTTTCTTTTTCTCACTGAAATTAAACAGCGTCACTGATATTTCTTTTCCATCATTCCTCGCGATTAAAACGGAAGAGTCCATTATTTATGATGTATTGGCAGGACGTAATTTATGTATTAACGAAGGAACAACAACAACAACAATAATAATAATAATAATCATTATTATTATTACTATAATAACAATAATAATAACAATAATAATAATATTAATAATACCACCCAGATCCGGTTACGGAGATAGGACCTGTTACAATTCTATGGGACTATACAATACACACTGACAGAACAATCAAAGCCAACCGCCCAGGTATTGTTATTAAAGACCACAAACAAAAACGGTGCCTCCTTATTGATATGGCAGTCCCTGCTGACTGCAATGTATCTTTGAAGATATTCAAAAAGCTGTCAAAATACAAGGACCTTGAAATAGAAATGTCGAAAATGTGGCATATGGGAACATCAACAATCCCTGTTGTAGTTGGAGCCCTAGGACTGGTTGGAAAAGATTGCAGTAGACTAATTGAAGGGATTCCTGGAAGTCCATGCCTCAAGGAGATACAAAAAATTGTTCTGACAAGTACAGCCCACAATTTATGAAGGGCTTTATCTATGTAATTTCTTTTTTTTTTTTTTTTTTTTCAGTGGAAAGTGTCATGTTGCCATTTCTAACCTTAGATCCCTGGGCGGGACCCAGAAAGAAATGTGTAAACGCCAGAAATCAAAGAAAATAAAAATGCTAATATTTATAATAAGAATAACAACAACAATAATAATATTATCATTAATAATAATTTTAATAATATTAATAATAATAATAATAACAATAATAATAATAATAATGATAATAATCTAACAGATGGACGTAGCTCTTCCAATATTTGGCAACTGTTAGAGAAGAGCGCGTCTTAAGAAAAGAAAACAAAAGAAAAGTCACATTGTTTAACATTGTTTCGACAGTATCCCAGTCTTTTTCAAGCTATGTTTAAAAATTACAATCAAGTAAAAAAAAAATGCAAGTCTTTGTACAAACGTCGCTTGTCTTAAGAAAAAAAGGGCTTTACTTGTAATCAAAGCATCAAAAGCAACCGCAACAAGCATGAATGAAAAGCAAACAATACGCGAGTAGTATGATGGGGAGAGTGCTCATCTTGAATTTTTCCCTTCAGCTGATTATTTAGTAAGATAAATTAATTAAATCGTTTCGTATAGATCTTATGGAACACTCCTGTCATTTTGTTAATGCCTCCTCCGCGTTTTAAAGGATGAAAGGTCGGTGGCTTCAGGAAATCTTTTTAGAATGTTACCTAGATATATTCGTCGAAATTACAGTTGTTCGTGATAAAAATGTTGCACAAGTTTAGGTCCTGTCACTGGATCTAACTAACGCCTTTATCCACTGTGCTATGTGTCCTTGAGAGCACATGGAACAGTGTTGGTTAAGGCGGTGGAGAACTTGGAGAGGTGGATTAACAGGAGATAACTGATAACTGACATCCATTAGACATGGCACGTGTAACTAGAACAGTCTATCCCAGTGAGCGAAATAAAGGGTTCAATTCGACATTCCAAACACTTGAAGAAGGCCGGAGCGTACAACGGCCGAAACGTTGTGATGAATATGGCAATAAAGATGAGGACAGATAGTCCGAACAATATAGTGTCTCGCCTCAAATATTTTCAATGGTCTTAATAACTTTGCTTAATTATGATTCCAGCTACCATATAAATAATCTCTCTTGTGTCATATGCTTGTGATGTATTTAACGTCTTTATTATTAGAGACACGCTGGAGTAATGGATTGCGGCTCAGATTGATTTCGAATTCCAGTCGAATCCATTACATTCACTTACGTGCTAATACCCCTGGGAAAGGTACGGATCATCTTCCCCCAGCTATGGATAAACAGCAGGACAGACTGGGTTCTATAGCCTTAGGAAAAAACTCTGAATTCAAAATCTGCGGCTGCAGTACACACTGTGGCCATGCAGATCTTGGGATAAACAAAATAAGCGCGGTAATTTAGCGCATGCTAAAAGAAATATATGTCGGCGACTTCTATTATCATCTCCAACAACAGCATGAACGGCCAGTCGGAGACTTCAAACAAATCATCAACAACAGCATGGACGTCCAGTCGGAGACTTCAAACAAATCATCAACAACAGCATGGACGTCCAGTCGGAGACTTCAAACAAATCATCAACAACAGCATGAACGGCCAGACGGCGACTTCAAACAAATCATCAACAACAGCATGAACGGCCAGTCGGAGACTTCAAACAAATCATCAACAACAGCATGAACGGCCAGACGGCGATTCAAAAAAATCATCAACAACAGCATGAACGGCCAGACGGCGACTTCAAACAAATCATCTCCAGCAACAGCATGGACGGTCAGTTGACGACTTCACACAAATCATCTTCAAAAGCAAATCTTTAGTTAATCTTCACTAAGGTTAAAGTTTTAATTAACCATTTTTTTTCTTGTGGATCAACTATTTGAATTTTTTTCCGAAATTTTATCTTTTTCTGTGAACCAACTACTCAAAGATTTTAACTCAACTGAAGACTATTTACAATCGTTTTTGACTCTTTCGAATTCATGTACATATGTTTGTAAATACAAATGATTTATTTAACAGACATACCGGTGTTTTATTCATTTTTATTTCATTATTGTTTGGAATTCGGAATTTTGGATTTTTAATAATACCCTCCCCTTTGGACGATTGACTAAGTTACCTACAATAATTGCATCATGAATATTAATATTCTACCTGCCTATAGCTCTAACGTACTTAATGTCTCTATTTATTGTTGTTCCACCACGTAAATTAATATCATTCTTGCCTTTGATTATAATTTATTTAGCGTTTTTATTAATAATTGTTTCATTACATCTATTAATATTATTCTTGCCTATCACTGTAATGTAATTAATGTTTGTATTATCATTGCTTCCATCTCTTTTTTTAATAATATCCTAGATATATATTTGTGATGTACTTTATATCAGAGAAATAATTGTTTCGTCTCTTATATTAATATTCTTCTTTAGGCCATATTTCTGTGATGTGCTTAACATTATTACTTTTTTTGTTGTTTCTAAATAGTGGTTCCACGTCCTACTTCTGCTTTTTTTCTTTGACCCCCAAACGACCTACTCACCCCGGAAATCATTTTCACTGGATGAAATTTCGATCGCGGAATCTAACTGGTTTGATAAGTCCTTTGACGCTCTCTTTGATATCTGGAGACATCTGAGATTGGAGATCAATCTAGCGAGATATAGCTCACACTTCAAAGATAACATTAAGGAAATGTTTATGTTAGGCGTTCATGGCTAATGCAACAAGATAGGTCCCCGGTCGAATATTGGAGGATCTGTGAAAAAAAAAATCCTTTTCATTTAGAAAGAAACGAATATCTGTAACAACGCTTTCTTGGATTATCGTTGAAAATCAAGAAGAATGGGATTATACATCTAATTCTTGCGGTATTCAAGAACCATTTAGGAATTTTATTGGACATATTTCTCGGGGTAGCTATTTCTTTATGAAATAATTTCAGCGCCTAATACAATTCTGAGAATGAACACCACAGACGTCACGAGCATATTCTTGAAAATAAAATGTCAAGTCGATCAGTAAGAAGGACAAGAAACAGGAAGATTCTTTGAGTCATATTGTAAAAAAAAAAAAATCTGTCTGTCAGAAATTAATATTCAAATTTCTATAAAAGAAACATTCCTTTAACATGACTAGTCGAAATGTAGTATATTTTTCTTATAGAGTTTGTCATGTGCAGCTTTTGTTTAAATATTACTTATCAGAAATACAATCATTTTCACAGATCGCTGTCCAGCGGAAAGACACATTTTAGGTTCTACGCTTAATAAAAATTTGGGTTCCATCTGCCCGATAAAATGTTTGAAAGACTCTTTTTAATGACTTTGTTTCTGAATGTCCTGCCAATTACAGGTGAAAGAAGTGAAAGTCTGTGGTCGTCCAAACTGCAGAATATGAAAGATGAGGAAGAACCTTCTATTTTAACGAATTTAGTTTTTATTCTTGGGTTTGTTTTGCGCAGCGTGTCATTATATTGTCTTGCTGAAAAATAAGGCCTTTACTCTATACCAAATCGGGACACTTTCACTTCCTTTTCCCGATCACGCTACTAGCAATAAGCATCCACAATGACGTCCCTTCCATGTTCCAGTAAATCGTAATGCACGACACTTTTTTATATTTTACAAGACCCAAAGCAAAGACTTACGCGGATAGAGCATTGGTTTTGGTGTTGGCATTGGTTTCTTATTTTGTGATAACCAATAGGTTTTTCGTCAACTGCTAACATGCAAAACTCATTTTTCATCACCTGTAATAATGATATGCAAAAATGAAAGATTGACATTTTATCATTTCAAGATTTTTCTTAAACTGTGAGGAAATTGTCTAACATCTCCCCCCTCTCTCTCTCTCTATATATATATTTAATACATAATAATGTATTATATATATATATAATATATATATATATATATAATATATAATAATAATGATATATATGATACATAATAATAATAATAATAATAATAATATATATATATATATATATATATATATATATATATATATATATATATATATTATTTTAATACCTATACTCGGGCGGTGTGTAAAAACCGTAGAGTACAATTTGTAAATAAAATATATTTGAACAAACCGATATCAGGGAAAAATTCAGTAAAAAGAAAAAAAACTAAGGCCATCCGTGTTGGTTGAAGATAATCAATCAGCACCGTAATGGTTAATCAAAGAAAAAAAAAACACCGACAGAGTAAAAACGTCAAAGTGCTCAATACCCTAAGTAGAGCAAAATCTATAAACCTAGTGGGCCATAACATACCTGTTAACAGTTTAACCTAACGGATCTTCTGGATACTACTGGCCAGTAGTACCCTGAAGATCCGTTAGGTGAAACCGTAGTAGGTAGGTTCTGGCTCAATAGGATTTGTATATATATATATATATATATATATATATATATATATATATATATATATATATATATATAACGTCATCCACAGACAAACTGTTTCGCAGCTCATCAGTGTGGTTAGACATCCGGTTGCCTCTAGCTAGGATCGAAACCCGACTGAATTGGTGTCAGTCGGAGATTCTAACCATTAAGCCGTCGGTAAGGATAAAAGTGGATTTTTAGCGTATTTATTTTTAGAAACACGCCCAGTGACTCAATTCGCATCTGCGAAGAGTCTATATAAAAGTGAAAATAGAAGTCAACACTTAGAGACGACAGTCTGTTTCATGCTAGATGCAATCGTCAGGCCACGAGTGTTGTTATTTTTCTTGGATAAATAGTCGAGAAAAATAACAGCACTCGTGGCCTGACGATTGCATCTAGCATGAAACAGACTGTCGTCTCTAAGTGTTGACTTCTATGTTCACTTTTATATTTACACACGCTCTATGATATTGAGCACTTAATCCCATAAATATAGAACATCTTAAGACTATATATATATATATATATATATATATATATATTCTTTATTTCTAACAAAATTTATCTATTTCTTAATATTTTGCTTAGTTTCTGGAAGTCATCTATTTCGATTCAATTTCGTCTTTTGCTTGTCACATCTTCCGTTGTCTGTTAATACACACCCCACGGTAAAGTGTCGAAACACGCTGAAACTAGCTTAATCATCAAATTTTGTTCTCGAATGTGGATTTAGTTTGTGTCGAAATGATAAAAGCCTGGTAAATAGCGGAGTATCGATAAAGTCAGTGGGCAACGATGCAAAGATCCATACCTCTATATCGCTGTCCCAAATGTAGTAGGCCCCCACCCTATCCAAAAATGAAACGTGGTTAGTGTTTTGTTTTTCACAGCGTCAGGTTTTGCCATATGACCCGAGACTTTGAAAGTAAGGCACCACAGAATAAAATCATGCAGGAAGGGACAAAAGCAGATATGAAGTTTTAAAAACTCCTGGTTCTATATTTTTGTTTTGGTCTTCTCATTAAATAAACATTTCTTTTATATCTGTTATCCAACTGTAAATATTTGTTTTTGTTTCGATTACAAATATGTAATTTTCTGTTACTGTTTAGTTGTACTTGGTGGTTGTAATGAGACCTATAGATCTTTTGCACATATAAAACTAATAAAGAAGTTTTAGAAGCTAATCAAAGATGAAAAGGAAGACGAAGACTTATCATTTATTTTGAAAATGAATGGCAGTAATGATTTGGCAGGGTGTTGTGGTTCAATTCATATCAGCTGGCAATGAGAAATCGGAAAACTGAGTTCAAATTCCAGACGAACCCGACTGGAATTTGAACAAAATTTCACCCAGTTACGCGCAAATACACCTTTTGGAAAGGTATGCATTCATCGCTTTTTCCCTCAGCTATGGTTTGAACGGTAGGATAGACTAGGTTCTATAGCCTTGATTGGTAACCAGAATACCGCAGAAAGAAACGGCAACTTACAATGGGAGGATCTTCTGCATCGCCAGTCATGACTCGAAAGAGACATAACCGCCCAAGCGTGTATAGCGTATGACAACTAACTGATTGCTCTCATTAAAAGGATTGAATAGAAGGACAGACTGAGTCCTATACCCTTGCTAGGCAAGCAGTCTATTGCAGAAAGAAACGGCAACCTACAGCGGTAAAATCTTGCTCTTTGTCACAAATGAATCTAAAGGACATGGTCGCCCAAGCGTGTATAGCGCTACGGTTCACTGACTGGTCTAGTTAAAAATATTGAATAGAAGGACAGACTGGGTCTTATATCCTTGCTTGGCAAGCAGTCTATCGCAGAAAGAAACGGCAACTTCCAGCGGTAAAACCTTGCTCCTTGCCAGTCATGAATCCAAAGACACATGAACGCCCAACCGTGTATAGTGTATGGCAATTAACTGATTGCTCTCGTTAAAAGGATTGAATAGAAGGAGAGACTGGGTCCTATATCCCTGGTTTGTCAATCAGTCTATCGCAGAATGAAACGTTAACCTATTGCGGTAAAAATTATCTGCCTAATCAGTTATGAATTGAAAGAGTTATGATCGCCAAAGCGTGTATTACGTATGACACAATAGCATTGTCAGAGATTGAGGCTAAAAGCCACAGTTTTTGTATAATATTCAGTTCCTGCAAAAAGTGAAAGTTTGAAGGCCGCCCTCAGGTATCACTACGTCGCTGTGTATGTAGAATATGAATGTTTTGATGCATTTGTTTAATAAATCCTTATCATTATAAATTCATCATCTGATTCTCCTGTGGACACTTGAATCTTTGGCAAGTTATATTTGTTACGTTACAAGGGTTCTGCGAGTGTTTCGTTTTTATTTCAACTTGCAAGAATTCATTCGATGGTTGCCTGAAATAGGAAATTCTGAAAAGAACGTATAAGGTTTAGGAATTTTGATAGACACGAGAAATAATAGAAGAGAAGAATTACTAAGACATGAAATGCCTTTGATGTTTAAGCCGAAATCGCGAAATCTGTAATCCTTTCGAAAAGAAACTTTTTTTGAATTTGGTCATATCGAAATTCTGCCTGCAGATCATGGAAGTATTAGCACATTTTACTTAAAGTAAATGAAACAAAAACAAACGATATATATATATATATATATATATATATATATATTACAAAGATTGGGAGAGGGAAAAGAGTAGGAGTGGAGGGAACACTAGGAAAATAAAAGATGGAGAGAGGTGAAAGAAAATGAGAGAGACAGAGAGAGGGAGACAGAGTTGGGGAGAGAGAAAAGTAATTTGTGACTACAGGGGTGATAGTCGGAAAAACACACAGAGAGAAACAGAATGAGTGAGGGAGTAGGAAAGCAGCGTAAGAAGAGAGGGTGAAGAGGAGAAAAAGGAACGAAGGCGAGACAAAGATGTGAGAGTGGGAGAAACGAAAAGAAAGATAAAGAAGATGATTGATTCATTTCTTGCGACTTCCCAACCCTTTTCAGATTATTCAAAAGCTATGAAATACTTTTAGATTATAAGAAATTTGGGGGATATAGATATAATAATGGTTTAGTGATACAAGTCTTACTAATTAGAACATATCTGGCGTGGGGGAGAATAGGTCGTTTCATACCTTTCCCGAGATTATTTGCGAGTAAGTGAATATAACGAACCTAACAGGAATCAGAACTCGGCTCTCCAATTAACAATTCCGAGCTCTTATCTATTACACCACCCGCACATCCAAGCTTGCAACACTTCATATTCCGAAGCGGTTATCAATCTAGGTACTGACCTGAGAGCGAAGGAGGAAAAAAGAGAAAACACCGACAAAGAGATACATTTTGGTTTGGTTTGGTTTGGTTTACGGCATATCAACCTTAATGGGTTACTTAATGCCGAGATTTTTATTGCTGATAATATTTTTTTTTATTAAAATGTGTTTCTGGTAATAATTTTTCTTGAAAGATTTACTGCTGGTAATAATTTTTTACAAATTATTTCTGGTATTAAAAGCTATTTTTACACTTTCATAGTATTTTGACCATAGTTTGGGGACTCAATTACTTGCCCGTAGCTGGGACTCTAACAGGTGCTACCACCCCGGGTCAGGGTAGACCTGGGAACAGTATCAATTAAGAGGTGGTTTCACGCTCCTTAAAACTTCCTGATCATAGGCCTTGCTGTTGGACGGAGTTTATCGTCTTACCCAGGACGCGGATAGAGTTTATCGTCATACACAGGACGCGGATGGAGTTTATCGTCATACCCAGAACGCGGATGGAGTTTATCGTCATACGCAGGACGCGGATGTAGTTTACCGTCATACCTAGGACGCGGATGGAGTTTATCGTCTTACCCAGGACGCGGATGTAGTTTATCGTCATACCCAGGACGCGGATGTAGTTTATCGTCATACCCAGAATGCGGATAGAGTTTATCGTCATACCCAGGACGCGGATGTAGTTTATCGTCATACCTAGGACGCGGATGGAGTTTATCGTCATACCCAGGACGGACGAAGAGATATAAGAATCAAAGAAAAATAAAGGGAACAAAGAAGAGAGAGAAGAGACAGGAGGTCAAAAGTAGAGATGAACTAAAGCAAGTAAGGACAAGAGAAAGCGCGCGCGCGAGTGAGAGAAAGAGGGATAGATAAAAAGAAAGATTGATAGAGGGGAAGAGAAGAATATAAAATGTTGCTATAGTATCGGGCAACATAGCATGGAAAACTATCACGCATAAAAATGGCACCATTTCTTATTTACAGGAATTATAAGAAAACCTGGAGGACCTCTTTGAATTCAAAACACTTTCGACCATGTCTTAATATGCATAAAAATATGGTTTTAGGATTATGCTATTGAAACCTGAGAATGGTCGCCGGACCTCAGTCTGTACAATCTACATATATATATATATGGAACTAATGTCTTTAATTTAATTACAAAATTAAATTCGGGGCTTTTAGCTTCCATTTTTGAAACATGGTTAGAACTGTGTGCGAAAAAACATATTTTAAATCAATTAATTTATAATATATATATATATATATATATATATATGTGTGTGTGTGTGTGTGTATTTCCATTTCACCTAAAGCAAGGCGGGAATGCCACTAGTGCGTAGTGGGTTGCAGGAAGTGAAAGTTAAAGGGAAGACTGAGAGTAAGGAGGATTGATGAACGGGATTCAAAAATACACAAGATGGTGATTGATGCTGCATTTAATTTTTTTGAAGAATTTAGCTATCAGGGAAGCAAGTATACAGAAGGGAGTTTCACAGGTGAGAAGTGCTAGAAAAGAAAGTAGAAGAAGGCGTAGAAGTGGCGACTGCGTTTAACTTTTTCAACAGTAAAATGGTGGGGATACCAATCTAGTAGCACGCTTAAATTCAGATAGTCTGACAAAAGATGAACGGGAGTCAAGAATACAGGAGATGGCGATTGATGTTACATTTAAATTTTTGAAGATTGTTGGTATCAGGGAAGCACACACTGTCTTTCAGAGGTAAGATAGTGGCCATTAAAAATATTCCGGTATTCAGAAAATAATTATGTAAGTAATTATCACCGCTATGAATTATAGAAATTTTCCAAGCATAGCTTAGATGTGGCACAAGTCCGAAAGTAAGGGGCACCCAATGAGGATCGAACTCACTACTCATTCGTAATTGTTCTAGCGAGACAAGCTTGCTGACCATTACACCACCTCGAGGTGCCCTATAGTGATTTCCCAAGCTTATAGCTTAAATGTGGCACAAGTCCGAAAGTAAGGGGCACCCAGTGAGGATCGAAGTCACTACTCAGTCGTAATTGTTCTAGCGAGACAAGCTTGCTGACCATTACACCACCTCGAGGTGCCCTATAGTGATTTTCCAAGCGTAGCTTAGATGTGGCACAAGGTCGAAAGTAAGGGGCACCCAATGAGGATCGAAGTCACTACTCAGTCGTAATTGTTCTAGCGAGACAAGCTTGCTGACCATTACACCACCTCGAGGTGCCCTATAGTGATTTTCCAAGCGTAGCTTAGATGTGGCACAAGGTCGAAAGTAAGGGGCACCCAATGAGGATCGAAGTCACTACTCAGTCGTAATTGTTCTAGCGAGACAAACCTGCTAACCATAACGCCGCCTCGAGGTACCCAAAATGATTTTCCAAGCGTAACTTAGATGTGGATCAAGGCCGAATGTAGGGGGAACCTAATGAGGATCGAACTGGTCTAGCAGGACAAGCTTGCTAACCATTACACCACGCCTAGGCGCCCCAGTCAACAAAACAATTGAGAATCAAGGTTGAATGATAGGAAATTGTACCTGGTATATTTTGTATTATGCTGGGAAAAGGATACATTTCATACACTGCTCTTGAAAGGATCTGATTCCTACTGCTATGCTTCATATTTACAAGAGCCAGATCGGTCACAAAATTAGAGTATTACTGCTGCCCAGTCTTCACTTTTCAGCCTTTACAGAATTCAAAAATCACTTACGCGGCCTTGTCGGTGATGAATTATTTCCCACCTTACAACAGTTTTCTCGCAGAACAAACGTTGCTAGCCTCTTACAGTGCTAGCGTTATTTTCATGGAAGATGTTCAGAGGACCTACATTCATTAGTTCAACCAGTCCAGAAATTTACACCTAAGATCCGCCATGCCACGTACAAAGAATCGACTCATCCTTATTCCGTTCGTATTCGACTGGTAAAGAGGAAGTTCCACTCGGAGAGATTCTTCCCGAAAACTGTTTCGTTGTGGGACAAATTCTCGAAAGGCTGCTTCTCCGATCATGTGATCTTAACCCTCTTCAAGTCTTTGGTCAACTGTTATCTATCCTACATAACTTTGTAATATGCACTTCTTACTCAAACCTTGTAGAAGAAAGCAACATACAGCCTATCTGGCGACCTTGACGGAATGGATGGTGAAACAGAGTTTGGAAGAGATGTCAAAAAAAAAAAAAACATTAAAAAGTTATTATGATCTACAAAGGACAGGAAATTGTGGCGCAATGATCACCAACGTACTAAAAGGAAACTATATAAAATGGATAGCGGCTCGGATTGAAGAATCGGGGAGCCGAGTTCGAATTCCAGTCGAATCCATTACATTCACTTACTCTTGGGAAAGGTATAAATCCATTTCTTCTCCATCCCCCCAGCTATGGATAAATAGAAGGACAGACTAGGTTCTATAGACTTGGGTGGCAACTGAACTACGGCAGTAAGAAATGGCAACCTACTGCGGGAAAAAATCTGCCTCGTCAGTAATGTATCGAAAGATACATGATCGCCTAAGTGTGTATCACGCATGGCACATAACTGACTGACTGACATAGAAGAAGATAAATAAGATTAGCTTTCACCCGTGAATATGCTTTTTATTAGAGGAAGTTTTCCCCATAAAAGAGCTTAGCAGCAATCGAAAAGTCTTATTGTCGGTTTGTCTAAAACATGGTGAACATGGTGCTATTCTAAGCGTAGTTCGGAAGTAGCACAAGCCCGAATAGTATGGGCGACCCTGTGAGGATCGAACTCATTATTCATTCGGAATTGATCCAGAGGGACAAGCTTGCTAACCATTACATGTCTCGAAATGATGATTTTCTAAACGTTCCTAAGATGTGGAACAAGGATGAACGTACTGGGCACCTAGTGAGGATCGAACTCACTCTTAAATCGTAATTGTCCTAGCGCAAAAAGCTTGCTAAATATTACACCACGTCGAAGTGTCGAAAATTCAGGTGAATATAACGGGGTAGAGAATATGTGAATGTGAGGAGGTACAGAATATGTGAATATGAGAGGGTATAGAATATGTGAATATGAGGAGGTAAAGAATATGTGAATATGAGAGGTAAAGAATATGTGAATATGAGGAGGTAAAGAATATGTGAATATGAGGAGGTAAAAGAATATGTGAATATGAGAGGGCATATGTGAATATGAGGAGGTAAAGAATATGTGAATATGAGAGGGTATAGAATATGTGAATATGAGGAGGTAAAGAATATGTGAATATGAGAGAGTACAGAATATATGTGAATATGAGGAGGTAAAGAATATGTGAATATGAGAGAGGTACAGAATATGTGAATATGAGGAGGTAAAAGAATATGTGAATATGGTATAGAATATGTGAATATGAGGAGGTAAAGAATATGTGAAAATGAGAGGGTATAGAATATGTGAATATGAGGAGGTAAAGAATATGTGAATATGAGAGGGTACAGCATATGTGAATATGAGAGGGTACAGAATATGTGAATATGAGAGGGTATAGAATATGTGAATATGAGGAGGTAAAGAATATGTGAATATGAGAGGGTATAGAATATGTGAATATGAGGAGGTAAAGAATATGTGAATATGTGAGGGTATAGAATATGTGAATATGAGGAGGTAAAGAATATGTGAATATGAGAGGGTACAGAATATGTGAATATGAGGAAGAATATGAATATGAGAGAAGAATATGTGAATATGAGGAGGTAAAGAATATGTGAATATGAGAGGGTACAGCATATGTGAATATGAGAGGGTATAGAATATGTGAATATGAGGAGGTAAAGAAATGTGAATATGAGGAGGTAAAGAATATGTGAATATGAGAGGGTATAGAATATGTGAATATGAGGAGGTAAAGAATATGTGAATATGAGAGAGTACAGAATATGTGAATATGAGGAGGTAAAGAATATGTGAATATTAGAGGGTACAGCATATGGGAATATGAGAGGGTATAGAATATGTGAATATGAGGAGGTAAAGAATATGTGAATATGAGAGGGTATAGAATATGTGAATATGAGGAGGTAAAGAATATGTGAATATGAGAGGGTACAGAATATGTGAATATGAGGAGGTAAAGAATATGTGAATATGAGAGGGTATAGAATATGTGAATATGAGGAGGTAAAGAATATGTGAATATGAGAGAGTACAGAATATCTGAATATGAGGAGGTAAAGAATATGTGAATATGAGAGGGTACATGAATATGTGGGCCATGAATATGTGAATGTGAGGAGGTAAAAAAGAATATGTGAATATGAGAGGGTATAGAATATGTGAATATGAGGGAGGTAAAGAATATGTGAATATGAGACAGAATATGTGAATATGAGGAGGTGAATATGAATATGAGAGGGTACAGAATATGTGAATGAGGAGGTATAGAATATGTGAATATGAGGAGGTAAAGAATATGTGAATATGAGGAGGGGTATAGAATATGTGAATATGAGGAGGTAAAAGAATATGTGAATATGAGGAGGGTATAGAATATGTGAATATGAGGAGGTTAAAGAATATGTATGAGAATATGTGAATATGAGGAGGTAAAGAATATGTGAATATGAGAGGGTATAGAATATGTGAATGTGAGGAGGTAAAGAATATGTGAATATGAGAGGGTATAGAATATGTGAATATGAGGAGGTAAACAATATGTGAATATGAGAGAGTATAGAATATGTGAATATGAGGGAGGTAAAGGTATGTGAATATGAATAATATGTGAATATGAGATATGTGAATATGAGAGGGTATAGAATATGTGAATATGATGAGGTAAAGAATATGTGAATATGAGAGGGTACAGAATATGTGAATATGAGGAGGTAAAGAATATGTGAATATGAGAGGGTATAGAATATGTGAATATGAGGAGGTAAAGAATATGTGAATATGAGAGGGTATAGAATATGTGAATATGAGGAGGTAAAGAATATGTGAATATGAGAGGGTATAGAATATGTGAATATGAAAGGTGCTGAATATGTGAATATGATGAGGTACAGAATATGTGAATATGAGGAGGTACAGAATATGTGAATATGGGGAGGTACAGAATATGTGAATATGAGGAGGTACAGAATATGTGAATATGAGGAGGTACAGAATATGTGAATATGAGGAGGTACAGCATATGTGAATATGAAGAGGTGCAGAATATGTGAATATGACGGTGTAGAGTATATGTTAATATGTCGGGGTACAGAAAACAACCAGGAGTTAAAGTTTTTTCTTTTTTTATTCCTGCTCTAGATGGTCTTGCGCTCTTCCGCTTGGCAAGTACAAGCTGCTTTTTGACCAAACTTTTACGGACACGTTGCAATATATAAATGTGCACTTTCTGTTTTATCATTTTTAAGTACTCTAAATGAATAATAATCCAAATATTCAACCACCTGCACAACATTATTTTTCTTTCCGAAGTTCATCTTTTTGCGTCGGTTGTAAAGATTTATCATTGCCTCTCCACTGCCATTGCACTAAACATTGTTGTATGCAACCCACGTTTCATCACCTGTTATGCGATATTCAAGGAACAGGTACTTATGATCGTACATTCGTGAATAAAATTGGTCCACTAAAATTATTTATGATACAACGTAATTGCGAACTATAAAATGGAGATACCAAAATCAAGTAAGTACGAAAATTTAAATCCGTTGTGTTTTAACAGAAAACGGAAAATATGACACAGAAAGCCGACGGCGCTTTTGAATAGCGAAAGATGCTTTTCAAAAGCTAATTAGAGAATAAAAAAAAAACAAGAAAATTCCATTAGAGAAAAACTGTTATATATACCACCTCCATGGTATTTAAGCATTCTCCCCACAGATGAATAAAAAAAACAAAAAAAACTCGAGGGAGTAGAAATGCGGTTCTACATAAGGATTCTGAGAATATCAGGGAATGTACATTTGAGTAACGAGGAAGTTTTAAGGAAAATAAGAAACAAAGAGGACACTTATATTAAGAATCAGAAAGAGACAGTTGAAATTTCTAGGATTTATAATGAGGAAAGAGATTTAGAGATTTTTGCACTCACGGGGCATATTGAAGGAAATAGAAGCAGAGGGAAGCAGCAAGTAGACCACTTAACAAGATGGTTGGCAAGGCAGGTTGTAGGCGGAATGGGGGAAAGATAAACCTTACTACGAGCTACAGGATAGGAAGTTATGGAGAGACGTGATCGGTCACATCCTGAAGGGACACGACACAGAGAAGATTTTACATATTTATTATCGAGTAGATTTTTGAACGATGAAAGTATGTAATATTTTTAAATTTAGAAAAAAAAAGAAATCGTGACTTTTAGGCAGGATTTCCAAACATTTGTATGATTCCAGAGCATGGACAAAGTAAACGAAGAAAGAAGATTATTGATTCTTTTCGAATAATAGATTTGCCGTCTGCATTACTATTCTTAGATTACATAGACTGGAAACGAAAAGAAAAAAAAAAGCGATATTTTGGGGTTCATTGCCTTCGAGTTAACCACGCTTCTCCCAAGTAAAATGGACCGATTTTTTTTTACAGCGATCTTCACGCTGTACAAGGCCCTGGAGCTACTCGAGGTAGAGCGTTATAGAGTATGAGGCACAGTCCATGCGGGTATGTGGGGGAGATAACGATTAACCCTATTCTTGAACAGGATGATATTGTAGTGATCGGGAAAACGACATCTTGAGAGTCGATTCTACAGAGCAGCGAGAAGAAGCTACTCGAGTGAAACTTACACTTCACCAATGGTATACGAATGGAATGAGTGTGGTTCACTACAATATGCATAACATGGCGGGTCTTAGCCGTGAAGGTCAGAACTGGTGGCACTAAGGAATGCAGTTTGTCTGAGCACTCCCCATGACTTGAAGCAAACTTTGCTCACAAAGAGAACATACGATAGAAATGAATATCCTGTATTCCTCAATTCTGTAATTCAGGCATGATAAAAAAGATATCTACGATGTTACCTCCCCCACCACACACACAGTATCTCTCTCTCTATTTCTCTCTTACTGATTTAGCTTTTTATTGTTTTTTTTGTGTGTTGTGGCTTTTTTTAATCAATAAAGCCACTAACACGCACGGGATTACTGAGTGTTAGAGAATATGAGAAAAAAATATACTATTAAGTAGAGAGGACAAGAAAAAAACACGAATTAAGGTAGGAAGATGAAGATTGATATTGCATTTAAATTTTTGAAGATCAAAATTGACTGTGAAACAAGAAACTGGAAGAGAGTTCCACAAGGGAGAATTAAGATAGAAGAAACTGTTAGCATAGAACTTACGGTTACATGTACTCATTTCAACTGTAAAATGGTGAGACCTTGCCGCCAATCTGCTACTGCGCTTAAATTCATAAATAACATCGCAAATTCTTTGGATTTTAACAAGAATCTCTAAATATATAGCAGGAGCAACAGACCAGATGCGACGCCAATATTCAATGCAAGAACGAATGGTAGATTTATAAATATGTAGATATTGACGAGAAAAATTGTCAAGCTAGACACAGTGAACCAACTTTCGTAGTTGTAGACTTAGGAATTGATTTTATATAACCTTTCCACATCATGTCATTTAAAATCCTTTCACCTCCAAGCAAGGCGACGACGTGATAATGTGATAACGAGAGTGAAAGAAAATGAGAAGACTTTAGTGAGGAGAAAGAACAATAAAAGAGCATGATTGAGGAAACACAAAGGGTAGTGATTCCAAACCTTAGTGTAAACAGGGTGAAGATCACTTGTAGGGTGGGAAGATTTTGTAACACATTCCGAATGGATATGGAATATTTAACGTGAAAAAAGATTTGGGATCCTGGCATTTTTAGGTTATGGCAAGTGGGATGTGGAATACAAGAATCGACCACAAGCTCCAACAAGAAATATTCGATTAAAGTAGACCAATTTTTTTTCTTTTTCATTTCTGGTTCCTGATTTTTTTTCTGATTTCTTGGAAAACTTCTTTATGTTCTTCCTTTTTTTTCAAATTAATTCTTTTAATTCTTTCTTTCTTTCACGTTCTTCCTTTTCTTTCAATTTCATTCTTTTCTTTCTTTCTCCCTTTCTTTCTTTCTTTCTTTCTTTTTTTTTTTCAAGTTCTTTCTTTCTGTTACATTCCTCTTTTTTCTGTCAATTTTCTTTCAATTTCATTCTTTTCTTTCTTTCTTTCTTTCTTTCTTTCTTTCTTTCTTTCTTACATTCCACTTTTTTCCGTCAATTTTCTTTCAATTTCATTCTTTCTTTCTTTCTTTCTTTCTTTCTTTCTTTCTTACATTCCTCTTTTTTCCGTCAATTTTCTTTCAGTTTCATTCTTTCTTTCTTTCTTTCTTTCTTTCTTTCTTTCTTTCTTTGTTTCAAGTTCTTTCTTTCTGTTACATTCCTCTTTTTTCTGTCAATTTTCTTTCAATTTCATTCTTTTCTGTTTTTTCTCTTATTTTCATATTCTTTTTCTTTCAAATTCTTTCTTTCTTTTTTCTTTCTTTCTGTCGCGTTATTTTTTCTTTCAAGTTCTTTCTTTTTAATTCTTTCTTTTACGTTCTTGCTTTCTTTCAATTCCTTTCTTTCTGTCACATTCTTCCTTTTCTTTTAATTTCTTTCTTTCTATTTATCTTTCTTCCTTTCTTTCTTTCTTTCTTTCTTTCTTTCTTTCTTTTATCTTTCTTTTTTCTTTCTTTCTGTCAGGTTCTTCCTTTCTTTCAATTTATTTTTCATTTCTTTGTTTCAGATTCTTTCTTGTCTTTCAATTTCTTTCTTTCTTTTAATTTCTTTCTTTCTTTCTTTCTTTCTTTCTTTCTTTCTTTCTGTCACGTTCTTCCTTTCTTTTAATTTCTTTCTTTCTTTCTTTCTTTCTTTCTTTCTTTCTTTCTTTCTTTCTTTCACGCTCTTTCTTTTCTTTCAAATTCTTTCAAATTCTTTCTTTCATTTTTTAAATTTCTTTCCTTATGTTCGTTCTTCCTTTTTCAATTTCTTTCTTTCATTTTCTTCCTTTTGTTTCAATTTTATTCTTTCACGTTCTTCCTTGTTGCAATTTCTTTCTTTCTTTCTTTCTTTCTTTCTTTCTTTCTTTCTTTCTTTCTTTCTTTCACATTCTCCGTTTTCTTTTAATTTCTTTCCTTATCTTTCGTTCTTCCTTGTCTTTCAATTTCTTTCGTTCATGTTCTTCTTTTACTTTCAATTTCTTTCTTTCTTCCGTTCTTTTTTCTTTCTTTCTTCTTCATCATTGAAACTTTTTCTTTCTTTCTTTTTCCTCTTTCCTTTATCCAAATGTACTTAGATTATGTTAGAGTCAAGTCATTCGCCCAATCCACTTCAGTAACAAAGAAAACGAATAGAAATATTTGAAGAAACAGATGAACCGATATCGGCAAAGCTTTGATAAAAAAAAAAAGATCCCTTGCATCTGCAATCTTTCTGTTAATCCCGACCAACTTGCCACAATTTCTCACAGACGAATTTATTACAAAATCAGATCATAATATCGACGTTGCCATCTCTCGATTACTTTTTTATTTCGTTAATATATTCGAACCTCAAAAATCTTCTGACAGTAAAATAGCGAATAACATAATGAACAATTGTAGACAAAAACTCTATTACATTTATTTATTTTTTATTGAATGTCATTGGATATTTCTGTGCTTCTATTCCCATCGTCAGCCAAAGATTTAACTTGATTGCATTTAGAAGCTCAAATGCAAAAGTACAATGTGGACTTGTAACGAACGTTAATTCAAAATTCTTACAAAGAGAAGATAATTCTGCAATCCAAAATTCTTAGAAAAAATTATTTTTACAATCTCAAGATTGCCATGTGATTTACCTTGTGTATTTAAATCAAGCTGTAAATTTAAATGCGATCGAAAAGGCCCACAATGTAAACTATGAATTGAAGATATCGAAGACAAGCAAGTACAAAAGTTTAAATATCTGTGAAGTGTTTCATCAGATGCTGGAAAATGAGACATCGAAATCCGAACGCACACTGGAATTCCAAAAGAAGCTTGCCTTTTCAACAGGAAAAGAGGTTTATCCTTTGTTTCCTGTTTAGGATTGCGTTTCTGGTTGCTCCTTAAGTTTTCCCGTTCTCTTTCACTTCCAGTAACCTCTTGCCTCTTAGTGTCTTTTTCGCCTTGCTTGGGGTGAATTGATTAATATATATTAATAGGAGTCAATAGATTCGCCCATGGTTTAAATATTGCTGCAACATCTGCTCTTGCGCTTCTGCTATATATGAGATTCCGAGAGGGTACCTCGACGAGGTGTAATGGTTAGAAAGCTCGTCTTGCTAGATCAGTTACCACTGAGTAGTGAGTCTAATCCTCACTGGGTGCCCCATACTTTCGGTCTTGTGCCACATCGAGGCCGCGCTTAGAAAATCATTATATGAGATTCCAAGATTCTTTATAAAATACAAAGAAGATTTTGCAATGTTATTTGCCCTAACCTGTCATCTCGGCTTCAGTCAGTTTTCCAACAATGTAACTTCCTTGTATCTTTTCTATAAATAGATTCTCATGGTAATTGTTCCGATGAACTTTTCTCTACGCTACCTAGACTTTACGAATTTAAGCGCATTACTTGATTGGCGGCAAGGTCTCATTCATTTACAGTTGTAATGGCTAGATATAACCGTAAATTCTATACTGACAGTTTCTTCTATAGCACTTCTTGTGGAAATCTCTTCATGCTTCTTGCTTTCCAGTCAACTTAGATCTTCAAACATTTAAATGCAATGTCAATCGTTATCTTCTGTATTCTTAATTCCCGCTCTTTTATTGTTCTTTTTCCTTAATAGTAGTTTTGTAACAAGAGTAGAGGTTTATCCCTTGTTTCCTGTTTAAGATTGCGTTTCCGGTTCATTCTAAAGTCTTCTCATTCTTTTTCACTCCCAGTAGCCTCTTGAGTTTTAGTGGCATTGTCGCTTTGCTTGGGGTGAATAAATTAAAAAAAAGAAAAGAAAGAAGAACTAAGAAAGAAGAAGATTCCGTGAGAAACAAAGAAAAGTTTGCTGATCTGCTATGTAATATCAATCTTCCTATATGACAGCGAATACTAGACAATTTCCTAACAGATAAAAAGAAAACTGGTGGTAACAGAAATATGCTTCTCCAGATAGATACTGAGGATACCATGGACAGAACACGTGATCAACAAAGAAGCCTGATAGAAAAGGGAAACAAAATTGGCACAGAATCGGAAAGAGCTGACATTTCCTGGCTACATAATGAGGAAAGAGAGCTTGGAAAACCTGACACTCACAGGACAAATCGAATGTGAGGGACAAATGGAGGCAGCGGGTCACCTATTTAAAGAACTTGAGCAAAAGGTTCGCGGAACGGGAGATGAAAGAGATTGTTAAAATGCAAAGGTTGCTAAGGACTACAAAAGAGAGGAAGTTGTGGAGCGCCATGATCGCCTTTGTTCTGAATGGACATCTCACATAGAATAATAATAATAATTGTAAAGTTACTTATAATGATGAGACGCTTCATCGTTTCAACGAACGTGCAATGAAATATTTGGATGTGGATAAAAAGTCCTCAATTTTTCCAACATTTTATCAAATTACGATCATTGTAAACAATTTTGCAATGATTCTGGATTGCTAAAAAGGAGCCTTATTGAAATAAACAATTTAAATACGATATGACAGTCTGGATGGTGAAAAAATAATTCTGTAGAATTAATACAATCGTGTGTAATTTTAGCATACACATGACATTATACTAATAGTAGACACACAAATCAAACAGCGGGGACTTCTACAGAAAGTAGTAAAAGAAATCGAGAAGAAAGGACTAATAATTATAAGAAAACAGGATATGTATAGATTTCAGCAAGAGGAAGAGCCCAAGATGCAAACTACAAATTAAAGACACCAAAAACAGGAGAATGCAAAAAAAATAAAATAAATAAATAAAATAAAATAAAAAATAAATAAATAAATAAATATCTGTGAAGTATTTTGACAGAGGACGGAAAACGTGACACCGAAATCCGAAGTTTTCAGGAAAATGGAAACAAAAGGTCGCTTCTACTTAGAATCAGAAACAGACAGTTAACATTTATAGAACACATAAGGAAAAAGGCCCAGAGAATCTTGTTAAATAATAATTTAGCAGACTATTATTTTTAGAGAAGTGTAACCCTGCTCCGACATCCCGAAGTTGACCTATGAGATCAGATACAAGACAAAACAAAGGAAGTCGACTTTGATTGGCTGAACCAGCGTGAGAACGATAGATAGAAAAAAGTTTTCAATGAGTCGAGTCTAAACCGTCAAACAATGTAGACGTGTTTTTATCGTCTTTGGAAACGGCTTCACTGTGGAGGGAGAACGGCTCCACTGGTTAGGTAGAGATGTATACGTTAACGTTAATAAACTAGTTAAGTTTAAAATTCCCTTTGTTGGTGTCTTTGGACCCAAAAGTATTTTGCTACCCGACTGGGAGAAGAAAAGCGAGAGAATATACAACATTGTATTAATTGACGTAGTGACAAAGACTTCCCAGCAAGAGGGGGCTGTACAACAATCTGACACTCACAAGACAAAATGAAGGCCAGAAGAACTGATGAGAGAAGTGACTAACCTACCTAACGAGGGATTGGGAAAAGGGATTGGGAGAGATATCGACTGGGAGAGATATCGAAAAGCGAAACCTTGCTAGAAGCTTCATGGAAAGTTGTGGAGAGCAATGAACGCCAACGTCTTGAATGGACACGGCACATAGGAAAAGAAGTTATGCAAACTGCTCCTCTTCCCCTAATTTCGATTAATTCCAGTTACAAGTTTGTACTTTGACATTTAGGATGTGTGGATGGATTGAAGAGCCGAATTAGAATTTTAACTGGATTCGCTGAATTTATTTACGCGCCAATACAACTGGGAAAGGTACGGGTTAAATAGTAGAACTTTTATCTTAAAAAGTTATTCTAAACATTTTTTTAATGCAATATTCACAAAAAAAAAGTAGTAAAAAAAGATAATTATTTTCCTATTTACTGACACTTTTCAAATTTTTAGTCTTAAATAGAGAAAGAGGAATGTCTCTTTCTCTATTACAGTTTCCCATTGCATAGCAAGAAGCTAGCAACTTTTATTCCGCGGGAAAGATCTTGTAGGGTGGAAATTATTTCATCATCGACAAGGCCGCGTAAGCGTTTTTTGAATTCTGTAAAGACTGGAAAGTGAGGATCGGGAAGCGCCAGCCCTGGCGTGGCAGTACGATTCTAATTTTGGTCCGATCTGGCTCTTGTAAATATGAAGAACGACAGTAGGAATCGGGACATTTCAAGAGCGGCGAATGAAACTATTGTATCCTTAAAGAGGTTACATTCCAACAAAGGTTGTACTCGAGTGAAGTAGCAGCAACACGAGCGTAGATGAAAGAAGAGAAGTTTATTGTAAAAGAGAATCAGTCAGTTACATGCCATGCGTGATACACGCTTGGGCAATCATGTATCTTTCGATACATGACTGACGAGGCAGATTTTTTTCCCGCAGTAGGTTGCCATTTCTTTCTGCCGTAGACCAGTTGCAGTCCATGAACCCGATCTGGCCAGCTATTTACCACAAATTGCGGGGTGGGGGGATTGTGTGGAGAACTGGATTGATACCTTTCCCAAGGGTATTAGTACGTAAGTGAATGCAATGGATTTAACTGGAATTCGAACTCAGCCCTTCGATTTCAGGGAATCCGGTAGCAGGCTAGTAATTCCTGAAGCAAAGCCCCAAGTATATCCTGTGCTACTAATATGGTCAATCCACATAGGCGATAGGGAGTGTGGGACATTACATTACAACAGAAACTGACCTTTTTCCAGAATAATGTAAAATATACTAGACACAATTTTCTATCATTCGACCTTGATTCTGACTTGGTTCATAGCAGTGATAATTACTTATGACTTTGCGAATATTTGTTTATAATCACAGTCTTAACTCAGGAATACAGTGAGGTTGCAAGGCTTTTTCACAGATCATTGTTCACTATTTGTGTCTATATTTTTATGCTATTATTCACCCAATAAAATGATTGGGCAATAATCCATTTTTTGGTTTGATCCGACTCTTGTAAAGATAGATCGTGGCAGGTGGAGTCAGGTACTTTCTGGATAAGTCAATTGCTTCTTCCACCGCGAGGAAAGTTGGCTCTCTGTGCCGCGCCAGAAAATTTTTCTCCCCTGAATCTATACTTCAAATATACAAAACAACCATTCACCCTTGCATGGAGTATTGCTGCCATATATGGGCTGGGGCACCTTCTGCTTACCTCGGAGTTCTTGACAAAATCCAGAGACGGATATGTAATCTAATTGGCCCTGATCTGGCGTCTCGTCTGCAGTCACTCTCTCACAGACGCGCTGTCGCCTCTCTCTGTCTTTTCTACAAATACTTCCATGGTAACTGCTCTGACGAGCTGCTTTCACTGGTTCCCAGACTCCATGAATTCAAGCGCCCTACGAGGCTGGCATCCCGATCCCACCCTTACACCGTAGAAACTCTCAAATGTAGCCGTCTCTTCTACTCCAATAGCTTCATACCTCGTACCTCTCGCCAGTGGAACACCCTCCCCAGTTACTGCTTCCCTGAAGGCTATAATCTCCAACTATTCAAATGTAATGTCAATCGACATCTCCAGTTACCTTGATCTACCCACTATCCTTCTCCTCATCCTTTTTTCTATCACTCCTATCTGCTCTCGCTCCAAATCTTCCGCAACCCCCTGCATCCTAGTGGCTTCACGCCTTGCTTGGGGCGTAATGCTTAAAAAAAATAAGGTATTAAGAAAATAAATAAGGTATTAAGAAACTGACTTTACAAACCCTTTGCAAACATTTACACCTTTTGTACTTGATTGATTTTGACATCTCCAATTCATAGCTTGCATCTTGGGTTTTATCGTTTACTGATGACAATACTTTCTGTCTTCTGCTTATGTTCCGTGTCCCTTCATGACGTAGGCGATCATGGCTCTCCACTTCTCTTTATCCCTTGTAGCTCTCAATAACTTTTGTTCTTTTGCTACTTCTTCTCCCAGACCTTGTTGTATCACCCACTTGCTTAAGCCCGCTAGGTATGTCACACGTTGCTTTCCCTTGTTTCGCTTTCCCCCTATCCGCCCTGTGAGTATCAGATTCTTCAAGCCCTACTTTCTCATTAAGTGTCCCAGAAATTTCAGCTGCCTCTTCCTGATGTTAAGTATAAGCTTCCTCCTTGTTTGCATCGTCTCCAAAACTTCATCGTTGCTCACAGGCTCGGTCCATGATATCCTTAGCATCCTTCTGTAGAACTATACCTCCGTTGCCTCGGGTCTCTTCTTCATCTTTGAGGAAACCGTTCAACATTCGTTGCCGTAAAGGAGGACAAATATCACGTAGCAGATCAGTACTCTTTTCTTTGTTACTTGTCTCGTAATATACTACCTAGCTTTTACGTTCTGTCTAAAGTTTAAAATTTGAAAAAAAACAAAACAAAACAACCCCCCCCCAAAAAAATGAACTTCAAATAACAGTAAGGATTTAAACAAATAGGTCATGTTTGACGGTATGGATAGACAACTAAAAGACTGATTTGAAATAAACTCCATAAAACATAGGACGGAGGGAAACATTGAAATACGTCAAGACATTCAGAAACAATTCCATCCGATCGATTTTTTATGAATCTTTCTCTTGAAAAGTATCCACTCGATTAACTTCAGTACTCTTCCCGAATATCATTTGAGATGAAATATGATTTTAAAGTTTTAATCCTGTTACTTCTGTCTCTTTTTTCTTTCTATCTCTAACCATCTTTAATATACTGTTCTACTTTTTCTTAAATCCCTTTACATCCTTTTTTTCTTTCTTTCCGAGCGTCTACGTAGACGGCATGTGGGATTTATTTTTAGGCTCAATCAATGTCGGCCTTAACGTAATTTATTCTGATACGTTTGTTTTGGACTACGGTAACCAGTGATTGCTGAATCTCGTTAAATTTTTTCTCTACACAACCATGTCTGACATGCAGTTTCTTTTAGTTGTCTCCTGAAGTAAAAAAAGGAAAAACAATCACTCCAAGCAAATCGATAAAGCCACCAAGGCACGGATGGGGGGGGGAGGTGTTTACTGAGTGTGAAAGACTAAGAAAAAGCAGAAACATTAAAGAGTGAGAATAATAAAAGAAGAGAAAACGATTGACATAGCATTTAAATAAAAAAATAATTGAAAGAGAAATTGTTGCAATCTAGGGAAGGTTACTGAATAGAATTAATCACACGAAGGTTGGTAATGAACGATAATACTTAGGACACGAACAACACATATAAGATTCACCAGCGGCGCGTAGAAGTAGTAGTCAACTGCTAGAAGTGAGTGAAGTTAATTCCACAAAGAATCTCCAACTGCAGGATATCTACCAACCGCCCCACGCGGTCAGATGTGACACACGGTCGAATTTAATGAGGGGTATCCGAGCCCGTATACTCGGCCCCAAATTCCCTGTAGACCCCATATAAAACTAGGTCGGGTAGCTGTTTCCAGGGACGAAACTCTGCCCTTTGACATAGCCTCGTCTGGGGATCCTCTCTGCCCAGAGGCAGAAAGTTTGACCAGCACAGCTAGAGACGAATCTCTGACTGCAGAAAAACATACAGTATTTACTACTCTATTTATGTGAATGGGGACATTATCGTCCGTAGGTATACTGCAACAAAAATAAAAATAAAAAACAAAGAAAAAAAAAAACACTATTAAGGAGAGAAATTTATTCAGGGAGACAGAAGATGGCGATTAACGTTGCATATCAATTTTTGTAGTTTCTAACTGACAACAAAGAAGCTGGAAGCGAGTTCCAAAGCCGAGAAGTAGGAGAGAAGTAACTATTTGAATATAACATACAGTTCTATTTAGCAATTACAACAGTAAATTCATGAGACCAATCAGCCAATCTAGTACTGCGCTTAAATTAGCGAAGTCAAAGTACCAAGGAGGATAGCTGATCCGAACAATTGCCATCAAAATATTTATAGAAAAGTGATATAATGGAATATGCATACACCCATGTTCCCCCTCACTGGAATATGATTGGCTGGTGTCCGCCATAAATACATACGGACGTGTAGGTACGACAGAGTTTAAGTCTATGACGACGCCCATTGGACTACGCCATTGGCTATTCTATTGGTCTACGCCTATTACCTGCGACTATGACGAGTACTAGTCGATTACTGCTACCGTATTCTACTTGGTTATAGTAGCCAAAACCACTTATGTACTTCGATCAAATATATCACTTTCCGGGACATATCAAAAAGATACAGGCAAGCTACGTTACGGCAGTGGCTGAAGCCGAGATGTCAGGTCAGGACCATTAATATTGCAGATTCTTCTTGGGGTTTTGTTCCGAATCTCAATCAGTAGAAACAGATCAATTGTGGCAACAATACTCAATACGTGGCGAAAAGGTAGATTTATAAAGATGTAAGACAAGTTCGAGTGAGAGAAATTGTTTGGCCCGACAGTGAACCAATTCTCTTATATGGGACCTAGGTGTGAGTTTATTTTCCTCTTCCAAATCCTCGTTAGATTTTTGGTCATTACAATCCTAAGAATTCTTCATCGCACTTTCGGCTTCTATGTTTTGTTAGCCTCATCTTTGGCATCATATGGAAATTTTGTTTTAGTTTCTAGGTTTTTATACCCGCCCATTTTATATTATTTTATTCAAATCGAAATTCTTTGTTGAGCATTACTGAAAGGAAAAAAGATAGAAAAGATGCTGTTGTTGTTTTTGTATTTTGTCCAGTAAGACTAACAGTAGCATCAGAGCTTTTTCGTCTCGTATGCACACTGCAAATCAATATGATCTCTCATATTCAATATGGTTGCTTCTTTCCGAGCAACTAAGTCTGTTCAGACACATCCGTGTTTCTTCAACACCCCCCCATAGCCAACATGTAATTTATGCTACCACTATGCTGAGCAAACCTTAGAGTTCAAGTATGTGTCCCACTAGGACCACATACGATTGTCCTTCTCCTATGTTGGTTGCCAACCGTGGCTCGAGAGTAAAGTCTGCTCTGCTATTTCACCAACAGTTGGTGAAGACTAGCAATAAACCAGCAGTTTAGTCTTGCGTACGGAGTAGACTAGCAAGGTCACCTATTTAAATTTTGATTTTTTCCCCCAGTTTATACATTGTTATTACAGACCCTTGGTTTATTTCCACTTTTTTCCCAACCCGTCTTATTCCAAACTACCCGTTTATTCTAAACTATTTTCCCTCTTCCGTTAAAAAACGAAACGTAAATAGAAACCGGTACATTGCAAGCTTGAAGCCATTTGGCTTAGCCAAGTAAAAGAACGAAGAAAATAGTAAGATGTCTTAAAAATTATATTTTTCGTTCTCTTCTCTTCTCGATTAGGTAGATACCATTGTGACTTTAAGAAAATTAAAACTTTGATATAATACGCATTTAGATTGATGCCTGTTTCTACAATCATAGTTATATGGCGACACCCAATAATCCGTTATAGTATAATTCCCGAGCAGCCTTTCTTCTTAACGGGGAGAGCACTGTTCTGGGCCGTCAGATCAGGAATGATGTTTTTGACCCAAAGAGAGATTCTGCTGCTTTGGTTTCTGGGCAACAACCATATTTAGTAACACTCTATCTTGAGTGGCTCTTGGACCTTATAGAAGCGGAAAAATTAATTTTGAATGAATTTTCCAACCTAGTCTAGTATATAAGACATAATATCATAGGACCATAAAAATGAGCTAAACTAGATTTTTTTAAACCTTATGTGCAGGGAGTATAACAGAGACTGAAAACGAGAAATCGGCGATCCGAGTTCGACTTCAGGCCAGGATCGTTACATTCATTTTCGTACAACTATTCTTGCGAAATATATGAATCCATCTCTTCTCCAAGCTGTGTGTTTGATAGCAGGGCTCTCTAGCTGTGGCTGATAACCAATCTAGGAGAAGGACAACTCTGAATTCAAAATCGTTTGTAGCCCTGAAATAGCATATAATATGCATCCAGTAAAAAGATCATAGAGTTTACAATGACTCTGTAATTACTATTATTATAACGATCGTTTGCAAGACGTTTAATAAAAAAATAGAGATATTAAGAAAAAACATCTTGTCAGTATATCTAAAGTGTAAAGGGTATGGTAAACACATGCAAAACAGAAAATAGCAAAATCGCTTTCAAAAATGAACAAAAATCTATGGGGGAGAGGGCAGGAGATACTTGTAGGTAGTGTAGGGTTAGAGATTAGGATTAGCATTGGACGTTAGGTCAAGATACTTGGATTAGGTGTGGCGCTAGGGTAGTGGATTAGGATTAAATTTCGGGGTTATGGCAGAGGATTAGGATTAGTTTTAGGTATTAGGGCAGAAGACTAGTGTTGGAAGTTATGGCAGGAGGTAGTATTATTGGTTAGGATTGAGATTAGGATTAAGGTTGAAGATTAGGACTAGGGTTGGAATTTAGGGCAGGAGATATGAATAAAGTTGGGGATTAGAATGAGGGTTGGTTTTAGGACAGGAGATTGGCTTTAGAGTTGGGGTTAGAGCTGGGTTTAGTGGTGATGTAGGTGTTTAAGGGTTAGATTAAGAGGCAGGGTATATGGGTTAGAGGTGTGGATTTAGGGTTATGTTTTAGGGGTTAGGAATGAGAGAGTGGGTTAAAATGAAGGTGGGTAAGACAAATAAAAAAGGAAGACAACAGATGAAGCAAAAGGTTGCTGATCAATCGATCTAAAATGAAAAAGAAAATACAAGATGGAGAAATAAGACAGAGAGATGTGCTGTCAAGATATACATGTAAGCAGCACAGTCCAGTCACGGTCGTCATGGAAACATTTTGTAAAGTCCTTTGTTTTGCAATGTCGTGTACAAAGCCACAAGCTGTTTATACTATAAAGTGTTCCAGACTGAGCACCAATCAAAGCAGCGATGAGATTCGGCATTGTCTTACTATAGTGATAATATCAGTGTTATGAAGTAGAGTAATCTCTGGAGTAAACGTTGTCAGCTCAACAGATGGTAGCTCGACTGGCGTTCGCTGTGGTGTTATGCTTATATAGCAGTATCTCATTTACATACAATACTACACCTCCCTGAACCGAAATGGACTTATGCTCTTCATTGATCTTTGACTTCTAATTATTCTTGGGAATCTAAACTGTCTTTCTTGGTACGTATCTTGATTTTGTCTTATAGGGGATCTAGGTCTGAGTTCATTTTCATCTTTCGACTCTGCGTCAGATTTCTGGTCATACATAGATTGTTCAGTTTAATTCATTAGTCCTCTCCTCGCTTTTATTTTCTTCACCTTTAGATTTTTCGTCCATTTCTATATTCTTGGGTTCCATTCTGCATGGTCCAGTATATTTTCTCCATTTTTCGTTTGTTTTGCTGTGTTGTTTCCTTTCTCTACTACAAAGTTCGCCTTCTTTGGATTAGATTCTTTGACCTTTTTATACCATGCCATTTCACTTATTGAAAAAAAAAAACAAACTTTGTTATGGGAGGTCTACTCTGTCTACCCATTAATGCAGAGGGACTTTGTAGTCTGCTGGCATGTGCATTGCGCAAGTGTTCTATTGCTTAACATAATCTCGGTAAGTAACTGTCTATATAATCATTAGATGGGGAAAATGCTTTTCGTCTCATTTTTACAGTCTCATTTTTACAGTCTGCATTGTTCTTTCTTCGATTCCATTCGATTTTCGATGGTAGGGTAGTCTTTTATACGGAACGCATCCAATACACTTTAGCCACGAGCACAAACCTCCCTCGCAAAATTCTGGCGCGTTATCTGAGACCAAAGTTTTAGATACCCCATTTCTTGAAAATATTGTTCTTAATATTTGTATTACAGTGGTGACTTTTCCGTCAGCAAACTTAGTTACTTCTGGCCAGCCTGAAAACGAGTCCACTAAAATTGAAAATAGCCCCATGTCTCTAGTATGGGCATGATCCATGTCTACCCATTGTTCTTTTATTTAGGCCACGAGTGACCTTTGTTTTGCCGAAAGTTTTTTTTTTATTATTTCAGCAGATTTTGGGCATCTTTTATATAGTCTTCTATATCTCGAGAACATCTTGGCCACCACGCTTGTAATTTTAATCTTATTTATGTCTTTGTTATACTACAATATACGTTATCGTGTACACATTTTTTTTTGTGTGGGTGTTATATCTCCATTGCTTTTTTTCTTCAGTCAATTTATGCCTTGATTCTTTCTAGGGTCTTTCTGCCATTGAACAACGCTCCATGTGTTTCTTTTTATTCTTTCTGAAATTCTACTTAACACCAGATCTTTTATGGTTTCCATTCTGAGACGATCTAGGGGTTAACATGTCCTTTTCAATCCAGTTCAGTATTTTATCTTCTGAATTTTCACACGTTTCTATTTTTTACTGTCGAAATTTAATCTGGATAGCGCATCAACGTGTGGAATAATGTTTCCCTTTACGAATATGATGTTGAAATCAAAGGCCACGAATTTTATAGCCCATCTTAAAATTCTAGAAGATGTGACTTTTGGTAATTCCTTTCTGGGGTTAAATATAAACTCTAAAGGTTTGTTATCTGTCTTTAAGAAAAATTTTCGTTTTAACAAAGATTTACTGTGCTCCATACTATTGCTAAGGCTTCTTTTTCAACATTTGAATGGCTAGCTTCAGCTGACGTTCATTTTCTCGACAGATGCATTATTGGATGACCTTCTTGTAGCCGGCTACAGCATGTTCATTTGCATCCGTAGTCAATGTTACTTTTTGGGGATCAAAGATCTTTGCAATGGGTTTTCTTATTAATGCCTTTATTAAACTTTCAAAAGCTATATTTTGCCTTTGAGTCCATTTCAATTCTGTATTCTTTTTCTGTAATTCTGCAAATGGTTCTATTAGATCGCTGTATCTAGGTAGATATTTACTATAAGAATTTGTCAATCCCAAAAATGATTCTAAATCCTTTATTATTTTGGGTGTAAATACTTCTAATATTTTATTCATCAGTTTATTGTTTAGTGAAATTCCTTCTTTAGATATTTGGTATCCCAAATACGATATTTTGTCGTAATTTAACTCACGTTTATCGCTATTTATCGTCATACCAGCATTTTTTAATTTGTTTAAAACTTTTTAAAATTCCTCTTCACTGTAAGCACCTATGTCTGTATCGTATTATTATATTTTTACCGCCTCCGAGAGAACTTTTTCAATTGCCTTTTGAAAAATGTGACTTGAAATCTTAATTCCAAATGGAAGATGAGTCCATCTTTGAAAGCCTATCGGGGTATTAATTGTAGTGACTTCTTTAAATTTTCTGTCAATTTCTATTTGGTTATATGCCAATTTAAGGTCAATCTTGGCAAATTATTCCTGCTAATTCATGATTTGCCGTATCTTTACAAGGGGAATGGATCAGAGAATATCTGATGATTCACAGCTACTTTGTAATCCCCACTTATCCTTAAATCGCCATTGGGCTTTCGTATCGCAACAATTGGTGAAGCTTAACTGTTACCTCCTCGGGTAACTTACCTCCTTGGGTACTGTAATATCCCAGCAACAGAATGGAGACAACCGCTAGAGACACAAGAGTTAGGTCCCCTCCGGACATCCGGTTAATCTTAATCAGCAGTTTAGCAGCAAGAGGGAATAGAAGTCAGAAGCTTGTTGGGGATGACTAACTTCTGTGGTGCACAATTCATTCCAAACTACGCGACCTCGACTCACGACCTACGTCAACTAACGAAAAAAACACTCAGTGGTCCTGGACTGAATGCCACAGTGAATGCTTAAAAAAAAATCAAGGACGCCCTGAGCAAAGCATGCTCACTCGCCTACTTTGACCCGAACAATCACACTGAGATATACACCGATGCTAGCCCCGTAGGCATCTCTGCCGTGCTGTCACAAAGTGGACAGGTAGTACAATTTGCAAGCCGAGCATTATCCGCAGTTGAACAAAGATACTCCCAAACAGAACGCGAAGCCCTCGCTATCACATGGGCATGTAAACATTTTCACATATACATCTTCGGAGCACCATTTACTGTGCACACAGATCATAAACCCTTGACATCAATTTTTAACAACACCCACTCTCAACTATCGGCACGCATTGAACGCTGGGTCTTGAGAACACAACCGTACAACATGACCGTCATATACCGACCAGGTCATGACAACCCAGCTGAC
>CAHIKZ030000237.1:877500-982500 GCA_903632075.3 Acanthosepion pharaonis | reverse complement strand
TTATTTCTTTATCTTGTGTTTTCTTACTCACTTTAGATCGATTGATCAGCAACCTTTTGCTTCATCTGTTGTCCTCCTTTCTTATTTGTCTTGCCCACCTCCATTTTAACCCACTCTCTCATTCCTAACCCCTAAAACATAACCCTAAATACACACCTCTAACCCATATACCCTGCCTCTTAATCTAACCCTTAAACACCTCCATAACCATTAAAACCAGCTCTAACCGCCAACGCTAAACCCAATACCCTGCCCTATATTATCCTCTGCCATAACTCACAACCCTAATCCTCTGCCTTAATACCCAACCTTAATCCTAATCCCCTGCCATAACCCCGAAGTTTAATCCTTATCCACTACACTATCCCAAAGTCTAATCGGGAGATTAAAGGTTTCGAGGAGCGTGGAAGCCCATACCCGAACCCCTGCCCTAAACCAGCCCCAAAACCAATCCTCTGCCCTAAAAATACCTAATTCTAATCCCCAACTTTATTCATATCCTCTACCCTAAATCCTAACCTTAATCCTAATCCTCAACTTTAATCTTAATCCAAATCCTAACCTTAATCTTATCTCCTGCCATAACTCACAACCCTAATCATCTGCCTTAATACTCAACCTTAATCCTAATCCGCTGCCATAACCCCAAAATTTAATCCAGATACACAGACTAATCGGAACATTGAAGATTTTGAGGAGCGTGGAACACCTTTTAATTGCTGTTGCTCCCATCTCAACCTTGAACTGGGTGGGGGGATAGGACGTAATAGTGTTCCAGCGATGGGAAAAGAGTGAATAGCAAGATATAAAATCAACAATACATTTTTATAATAAAATGACCAACAATACATTTTTATAGCAAAATTACAATCAATGCAACACTAAAAAATACAAAAATATATTCTTATTTTAAAATTACCAACAATACATTTTATGATCTACAAACTATATATCTAAAAATATATATCTTGGCCCTGACAGTATAAAATTATGATAAAATATCTCTGTAGTTGAATGCAGAAAACTAAGTAAATATTTAGATTTCGGCATTAAATGACTTAGAGAAGTTGATATGCCGCTGAACAAAATCAACCAACCAATCAAGCAATGTGACAAAAAAGAAAAAAACGACCCCCTACAAAAAACAATTTAGTCCAATAGTGCCATATCTATCTATCTATCTATCTATCTATCTATCTCAATATGCATACGTATATAATATCACAATAAAATTATATATTTTAGGATATATATTCATCCGAGCAACGAAAAATCAGTGACATGACTCCAAGAGGACAATAAATAAATAATCATTTTAATATTTTACTGTAAATTGAACTTAAAATTCGTTTTCTGAAGAAATGAGAAATGACGCATATATGAATCAAAACCGAAAAATATGCAAGAAATATTCGCTTTCCGACAAAAAAATACACGATTTAGTTGAATATAAAGGATCCCATATCTATCTATCTATCTAAATCTGTTCATTATTTATTTATTTATTTATTTATTTATCTATCTATCTCTCTATCTATCTATCTTGGTTTACTTAAATCTGTCTATCTGTTTCTATTTCTAATTATACATAGGGCCTGCAACATTTTTACAGTTTTATTACGAAGTTAAATAATTTATGGATGTTTTTTTTTTCCTTTAAAATTTTTCTCTAAAAAAATTCTTCCCCAGAAATAACATAAAATGGAGGGGCATGAAAAATTCATAATTACAAATAAATAAATTAGATCAAATAAAATAAAATAACTGCACATGAGTAGCTATTCTTGTCAGTTTTCTTAGTAAGGGGCAATAACCCAGGTTAGGTGTGTGCACGGTGTTTATCAAATTCCTGAAAATGAACCTGACAATATCTTGTGAATTCTGGTCACGTTTGCATTTCTGAACTCGAACGGCATCGTGCGTGATCAGCAGTATATTAGTGTTTGATAGATCTTTACAAAACTCGGTTCTGGCAGACTTTTTTTACGACGATTTTGATTGGAAGATTGGAAGTTATATTGAAAGGATAAAACAAACGTATATCAATGGCGCACATTCCTCGATTAACAAATAACACAACAATTATTTAGTCATATAAGCATTGGATTTGTTTTTACCCTATCTGTATCGTGACTGAAATTTTCTCATTTCAACTCAGTGTTTTTATATTAACTTGAATTAAAATTTTTCATATCGCTCATTGTTTCAATATTAGTTTAGTAAGAACAGGTGATCGGCTGAAGAAGCCCGCTCGTATATTAACCGCGGTGTTTTAGAGATCACGGCTCTTTCGATGAATCTTTGTTTGAATGAATTAGCTTCGTTTTTCAATAAATGGCCCAACCTTTATTAGAATTGTGATCAGAAATGTTTCGATGTCTTACCCGTGCATTATTAGTCATTTTGAGAACTGATTCCAGATACACAGAGAAGCTGTAATGAATAGACAACGCTGAATATCAACCTTAGAAGTGTTATTCTATTAGTTTTGGTGTCAGGGACCCTTCCACAAAGTTTTTATAAGTACTTTTGATACAGCCTGTATATATATATATATCCAGTACTTTACAATTCTGGTACAAAAAAAAAAAAGAAAAAAAAAGAACAGCGAATAATAAGTTAAAACGAAGAGTGCTTAATACGCTGAGTAGAGCAAAAGTATAATAAATAAATCCTAATGAGCCAGGTACTACTTACCTAGGTTTCACCATTAGGACTAGAAATATTTTATGCTTTTATTCTCCATATAATCTAGCCGTTAAAACCAAAATAGGCAAAATATTCTGTAAATTATTAGAAAAGAGTTTCCCTCCGTCCTACATATTGAATAAAATAATTCCTTTCTAGTAATTGCTTTGTTAAACAAAACTGATAAGGTCCTGGTGTTTTTATTGTATTTATTTTTTAATCATTTTGGCCCAAGTAAGGCAATAAAGCCACTAAAACGCAGGGGGGGTCACTGAGTCTGAAAGAATATAAGAAAAAGAAAAACATTATTAAGGAGCGAGTACAATAAAAGAACAGTTATTAAGAAGATAATAAAAAATAAAAAATATCTTGTCAATCTTGTTTAATAACACACACACACATGCATATATATATATATATATATATATATATATATATATATATATATATATATATATTAATTATATTTAAACTCGGTGGGTGAAAAAATGGGTAGCACAATTTTCAAACAAATTGGCATCCGAAGAAGAAAAAAAAAAAGAACCAGAAACTTCCGAACAGGGCGAAAGAAATCGCCCAGTACCTTAAATTTCTAGTACAAGGGGGGAAAAAAACACCAGTGAGTATTATCTTAAAACGAAGAGTGCTCAATACGCTGAGTAGAGTAAAGGTAAAATGAGCCAGGTACTACCTACCTAGGTTTCACCACATGGGACCCTCAGAGTGAACTGGCTATATATATATATATATATATATATATATATATATATAAAAGTGAACATAGAAGTCAACACTTGACAGGTGACAGTCTGTTTCATGATATATGCAATCGTCAGGCCACGTGTGCTGTTATTTTTCTCGGCTATTTATATATATACGGGTCAGTGGTGCATTGTGGGTAGTCTATTATGGCGGTTATTTTACAGGAAGTCTTTTATTTATTTATTTGGGTTAAATTATTTTGCTTGTTTTTATTTATTTTTTGTTTCTTTTTTATTTATTTATTTATTTTTATTTTTTTAATCGGTGTTTTTATTAACATAGTAAAAGTTTGTTTATATCACTTATTTAATAGTTTTGTTTTAATTTGAGAATTTAATTATAGCTATTTGTTCGATTTTGGGGTTGATTGTTGTAGCTTATTCTAACTATTATTTTGGCAGGAACAGTTTTTAATTTGTGTTTATTTGGGTTGGTTATCTTTATTTGTTTTTTCTAAGGGTACCTTTATCGGGATTGGTTTGTTTATTTATTTACTTGGATGAATTTAGGTCAATTTATTTTAATTGCATTTTTTCTCTTTTCGGTTTCGATTTTTAAGTAACGTAGTATTTATTTATTTTTTATTTTTATTTTATTTTTTTAGGATTAATTAATTTTTTTATTTTATTGTTATTTTGTTTACTTGTTTATCTATTTGTTTTTATTTTATTTTTTCCGTTTTCAATTTTTAAGTAACGTAGTAAAAATTTATTTTCATGTCTGCATTTTGAGATGAGCTCGGATCTTTTATTTAATAATTTATTTTGGTCTGGGAAAGTAAGATAGCTATTTTTTTCCTCCAAGCAAAGTTTGCAAGTTTTTGATTGGTTGTTGTAGGCTGATGATCATCAGCCTACAACATCCAATCAAAAAATAACAATAAAATAAGCAAAATTAATTAATCCAAACAAATTACCAAATCACACCTGTCAGAATAGACGAAATAGAATAATAATAATAATAATAACAACAAAAAACAAAAAAAAAACAAAAAAAAAACCAAAAAAAACAACGAACCCAAATAAATAAAGTACATAATAAACAAAGTAGCAAACCATTATGACCAAAATATTAGTTAGGTTAAAAAATTAAACCAAAAAATCGGACGAAAAAAATAGTGGTAAAAAAATAAATAAAATAGAATAAAAAAAATAAAATAAAAATAAAAAATAAATAAATAAATACTACGTTACTTAAAAAATCGAAAACCGAAAAAGAAAAATACAAGAAAAATGAATTGAATTTTTTTTCAACCAAGTTAAATAAACAAAACAATCCCGATAAAGTTTTTTTTTAAAAAAAAATAAAGATAACCAACCCAAATAAACACAAATTTGTACTAAAAACTGTTCCTCCAAAAAATAAAAAGAATAAACTACAACAGTCAAAAGAAAACCGAACAAATAGCTTTAATTAAATTCTGAAACTAAAACAAAACTATTAAATAAGTGATATAAACAAACTTTTACTACGTTAATAAAAAAACACCGATTAAAAAAAATAAAAATAAATAAGAAAAGAAACAAAAATAAATAAAATCAAGAAAAATAATTTAACCCAAATAAATAAATAAAAGTCTTCCAGTAAAATAACCGCCAAATAGACTACCCAAATGCCTACCCTACCCATATATATATAAATACTCATTGTCAAAACAGCACAAAGGGCCTTCTTTTTGCAACAATATGAAACAGAATTTTTTCGCCTCTAATCGTTGAAAAAGTGTTCACTTTATATTTAGGGGCTCTATCTCTGATATTATATACTCTATCCCATAAATATATTAAGAATTAAGACTATATTTCTTCATATATAAATATATATATATATATATATATATATATATATATATATTTTCTGACATCTGATCAATTCCCAAAATCAAACTTTTGAAAAAAAATATCCATCAAGAAACTGTTAGATTAAATTCTCCTTAAGTCAAATGAGTATGGAGGGAAAGGGATGATTTGATGCCGAGTACATGGCGTGAAAAAAAGCTTAACTGTCAAGGTCTGAATGGGTGAAAGTGAAGAATGTAGATTTTGAACATTTTTAAAAGTAATAACGATAAAGTAGCCCAACCACAATTTGGTTACCGAGATCAAAGGATTGCGGAAAAAAAAGAAAGGAAATAATCAAGAACCATTGGTCGGTTGTTAAAATCTACGGTAAGAATGAATATTCTATCATCTGCCGCATGTCTTTTATCGCAGTGTATTGTTATAATTGAGCAAAATTATTATTAATAATAATCGTGTGATTTAATACCCAGTATCAGGAGATGTGAAAGTGCAGGTGTCTGAGATGAGAATGACCTGAGGAAATGAAGGCGCAGATCAAATAAACGACCCGGATGTCATTCAAAAACACCTGTCATCAAAGAATATCGGGGGCGATGTCGACGTAATTATCTATCTATCTATCTATCTATCTATCTATCTATCTATCTATCTATCTATCTATCTTAACCGCGGGCAGGGATAGAGTCTCAATGTTTCTTAATATCTAGGCCCTATCTATCTATCTATCTATCTATTTCTATCTATCTATCTCAGACAAGAAATCCTTCCAGCCTCAAGTCGAAGATTCAGAAGTTAGAGGACGGCAGCGAGAAGAAACGGGCCCCGGACGGCAAATCGCAGAAGAGTTCAGCCCCGGACAGCAAACGGAAGATCGCACCTCCCACGACAGAGAGTTGCGGCTAAGTTTCAAGAAAATCCTTATATCCCAAGTCGAAGACAACCCAACTATATATGCACATAGATAGATAGAGAAGATAGATTAGATAGAAAGCCGCAGAGATAGATAGCAGATAGATATCAAGAACATTGAGACAGATAATGAACAGATTAAGATAGATAGATAGATAGATATTAAGAACATTGAGACAGAAAAGAAACAGATTAAGATAGATAGATAGATAGATATTAAGAACATTGAGACAGATAATGAATCAGATTAAGATAGATAGATAGATATTAAGAACATTGTCGACAGATAATGAACAGATTAAGATAGATAGATAGATATTAAGAACATTGAGAGAGATAATGAACAGATTAAGATAGATAGATAGATATTAAGAACATTGAGACAGATAATGAACAGATTAAGATAGATAGATATTAAGATATTGAACAGATAATGAACAGATTTTGATCAGATAATATTAAGAACATTGAGACAGATAATTTTTCAGAGATAGATATTAAGAACAATGAGACAGATAATGAACAGATTAAGATAGATAGATAGATATTAAGAACATTGAGAGAGATAATGAACAGATTAAGATAGATAGATAGATATTAAGAACATTGAGAGAGATAATGAACAGATTAAGATAGATAGATAGATATTAAGAACATTGAGACAGATAATGAACAGATTAAGATAGATTGATAGATAGATAGATAGATAGATAGATAGATATTAAGAACAATGAGACAGATAATGAACAGATTAAGATAGATAGATAAATATTAAGAAAATTGAAAAGAGATAATGAACAGATTAAGATAGATAGATAGATATTAAGAACATTGAGACAGATAATGAACAGATTAAGATAGATAGATAGATATTAAGAACAATGAGACAGATAATGAACAGATTAAGATAGATAGATAATATTAAGAACATTGAGACAGATAATGAACAGAAAAGATAGATTGATAATAGATAGATAGATAGATAGATAAATATTAAGAACAATGAGACAGATAATGAACAGATTAAGATAGATAGATAGATATTAAGAACATTGAGAGAGATAATGAACAGATTAAGATAGATAGATAGATAAGAAGAACATTGAGAAAATAATGAAAATTTAAGATAGATAGATAGATATTAAGAAAATGAGACAGATAATGAACAGATTAAGATAGATAGATAGATATTAAGAACATTGAGAGAGATAATGAACAGATTAAGATAGATAGATAGATATTAAGAACATTGAGACAGATAATGAACAGATTAAGATAGATAGATAGATATTAAGAACATTGAGACAGATAATGAACAGATTAAGATAGATTGATAGATAGATAGATAGATAGATAGATAGATATTAAGAACAATGAGACAGATAATGAACAGATTAAGATAGATAGATAGATATTAAGAACATTGAGACAGATATATGAATATATTAAGATAGATAGATAGATATTAAGAACATTGAGACAGATAATGAAAAGATTAAGATAGATAGATAATATTAAGAACAATGAGACAGATAATGAACAGATTAAGATAGATAGATAGATATTAAGAACATTGAGAAAGATAATGAACAGATTAAGATAGATAGATAGATATTAAGAACATTGAGACAGATAATGAACAGATTAAGATAGATAGATAGATATTAAGAACATTGAGACAGATAATGAACAGATTAAGATAGATAGATAGATATTAAGAACATTGAGACAGATAATGAACAGATTAAGATAGATAGATAAAAATAAAGAACATTGAGACAGATAATGAACAGATTAAGATAGATAGATAGATATTAAGAACATTGAGACATAATGAACAGATTAAGATAGATAGATAGATATTAAGAACAATGAGACAGATAATGAACAGATTAAGATAGATAGATAGATATTAAGAACATTGAGACAGATAATGAACAGATTAAGATAGATAGATAGATATTAAGAACAATGAGACAGATAATGAACAGATTAAGATAGATAGATAGATATTAAGAACATTGAGACAGATAATGAACAGATTAAGGTAGATAGATATTAAGAACATTGAGACAGATAATGAACAGATTAAGATAGATAGATAGATATTAAGAACATTGAGACAGATAATGAACAGATTAAGGTAGATAGATAGATATTAAGAACATTGAGACAGATAATGAACAGATTAAGATAGATAGATAGATATTAAGAACATTGAGATAGATAATGAACAGATTAAGATAGATAGATAGATATTAAGAACATTGAGATAGATAATGAACAGATTAAGATAGATAGATAGATATTAAGAACATTGAGACAGATAATGAACAGATTAAGATAGATAGATAGATATTAAGAACATTGAGACAGATAATGAACAGATTAAGATAGATAGATATTAAGAACATTGAGACAGATAATGAACAGATTAAGATAGATAGATATTAAGAACATTGAGACAGATAATGAACAGATTAAGATAGATAGATATTAAGAACATTGAGACAGATAATGAAAAGATTAAGATAGATAGATATTAAGAACATTGAGACAGATAATGAACAGATTAAGATAGATAGATAGATAGATAGTTAGATAGATAGATATTAAGAACAATGAGACAGATAATGAACAGATTAAGATAGATAGATAGATATTAAGAACATTGAGATAGATAATGAACAGATTAAGATAGATAGATAGATAGATAGATATTAAAAACATTGAGACAGATAATGAACAGACTAAGATAGATAGATAGATAGATAGATAGATAGATAGATATTAAGAACATTGAGACAGATAATGAACAGATTAAGATAGATAGATAGATATAAGAACATTGAGACAGATAATGAACAGATTAAGATAGATAGATAGATAGATAGATAGTAAAAACATTGAGACGGATTATGAACAGATTAAGATAGATAGATAGATAGATAGATAGATAGATAGATAGATAGATAGATAGATAGATAACATTTGTGGGTGGATCGGAATCCCCATGGTACAATACAGGCTAGACATCAGCATCAGCATACGATTAATATGCAGGCTGGAATTGTAGGTGACTGCCTGGTCGGCCTATATGTTCTCGCCGCACGTAATGCAGGAGCTGTTTCCAGGAGCAATTCCAGAAGATGTATTCTTGCTAATACAAAGACACATGTGATTTTTGCATGATGATGCTCCAGTACATTTTAGTCACATTGTTCGGGATGCACAGGCTGACATCTACTATGAAGCATGGATAGGTAGGGAAGAACCGGCTACATGGCCTGAACGTCCCCCCGACCCCGACCTCAATCCTTTGAATTTTTATCTGTGGGGCCACCTAAAACAATTGGTTTATGTAGCAGACATCACTGTGTCATAGGACCCGCAAAACCATTCAACACCATCTGGGAGTATTTGTAAACGACCGCTAGTCAATGATCTGACGAGTGTATGCGTATGTAGAAGCAAGCGGGAAACATTTTAAACCTTTGTTATGAGTTGGTGGATTGATGTATAATGATAGATGGCCTTTTGATCTTATGTTTATATGGTCATTTAACCTTGATTTGGTGCCAGGGACCTGTTTGAATTTTTGGGTACACTGGTGTACTAGTGAGCCAGTCAAAATGAGCTGACTCATTTTATAGTTCACCAATAGAAGGGTTAACCAATCAGAAGGCTCAAAATATTCAATGCAACGTGTATAAAGGCGGCCATGTTTTTCCCGAATATTCACTGCCAGCCTTTGATATCGAAAACTGAAGAATTACGGAACAACTGCTGGTGGTATTGGCGAGTCAGATTCAGTAGAGTGTCTGACTTGTGAGTATTAATCTTTTTTATTGAATTATTTTTTTTTTTTTTATTTTATATATATACATATAATTATTATTATTATTATTTATTTTTATATATATACATATAATAATTATTATTATTATTTATTTTATATATATATATATAATTATTTATTTGAAAGTTATAACATAAATATGTTATAAAATCACTACAAAAATACATTTGTTTCATTCTGGTGTCTTATCAAATGATGATGTTGAATGTAGATTGCAGAATAATATCACTTAAGAACATTCCCACCACGAACATCTTTATTCTTCAATCTACATTCAACATCATCAATTGATAAGACACCAGAGGTGTTGAAACAAAATGGCTATTTTTGTAGTGATTTTATAATATATTTATGTTATAATTTTTTAATAAAAAATTATATTCGCTCTACTCTGTATTGAGCACAACTTTAAGAATAGTAATTGTTGGCTATTGGAATTTATTCCGTATACACCAAACATATACTTGGATATTAGCTCCTGTTAATGTCGAGCACTGTTTATTCTATTCTTATAGATAGAATCAATTTCGGATTATCCCTTAAGAACATTTCCACCACGAACACTTTATTCTACAATCTACATTCAACATCATCACTTGATAAGACACCAGAGGTGTTGAAACAAAATGGCTATTTTTGTAGTGATTTTATAACATATTTATGTTCTAATTTTTAAATAAATAATTATATATATATATATATATATATATATATATATATATATATATATATATATGATCGATTCCAAAATTAAACTTTTGGACAAAGAAAAGAAAAAACAATATCCGTCAAGATACTGTTAGATTAATGAAATAGTTCAAAAAATTAATGTACAGAACAATTTAAGATGTAATTTTTGTTTTCGAAAAACAAATCTCCTGCTACGGAGGTTCCTACCAATTTGTTAACGTCAGGTAGTAAATTGAATCTCCCATACGAAGACACTCTTATATACAAACGTGGCGCTCATAAAGGGAGCAAAAAAAAAAAAAAAGAAAAGAAAAGGTACGAATATATATTTAAGACAAATATTCCTACCCGGGTTCATAGCTTACAACTGAGGAAATTTCTAGCAACCTTGCACGACGTCATTACCTCCAATCTTTCATTTAACCGTTTATGCTGTTCACTCCATTGCCAATTTCTCCTTTTGGCACAATTTGTACAATTTGCATATTATTTTCCCGACACTAATGTTCTCTCATATATATTTAGTAAGTCTTTAGCTGTTACACACACACACACACACACACACACACATATATATATATATATATATAAGGAACATTGATAGGCGACAGGCTGTTTCAACATTCATCATGTCGCATAGTACCGCATGGTACTATATGATATGACGATTGCGACATGAATAGGATCTCTTCCGAATATTGCCTCACCTTTGAACAAGACTGAAGAGACAAACAACAGATCAGAAATTTGTGCAATGAACTATCGGCAAAAGTTCTCCCGTGGTGAAATATAGGAGAAATCCAAGACAGAAAGTTAGAATTTTAGAAAGGGCGAAAACCATCTTGAATAAGTTGGAATAGGATCCTGGAATAATAAATATAGATTTTAACTTTATATTAATCCTTTACGAGTTTCCGATCATTAGCTATAATTAATTAAAGATGAACATGTTATTTTCGTTTTTGATCGATTTCATTACGACTTTCTGTTTAGCTTATAAATTCTTATTGCTCAAACTAGAGTCCAATAGTGTTATGAAAACCTCAGAGATTTCCAGTAAGATATCTTTAATCATTTCTAAGATACAGCAGTTCAAAGCTTAAGCTAACAATTGGTCAATTTTGCTGTGAATATATATATATATATATATATATATATATGTGTGTATATGTGTGTGTGTGTGTGTGTGTGTGTGTGTAGATTTAATAGGCTGATTAATGAAATTTCTAGAATAAAAAGACAACAGAATGATAACAATACTGGCAATGGGACTGAGGATATTTATATATTAGTAGGCGGTTTGTACTAAATCGAAGCAGGAATAGAACGCTTTTAAAGTCGGAACTTTCGGACACGACTGTCTCCTTTTTTAACGAAACGAGAAGTATACAATGAAATGGGATTCACTCTTCCGGGGAATGTTGTTATCTTTCGTTTTATATATATATATATATATATATATATATATATATATATATATATATATATATATATATAAAATGCTCAAACAGTAACATTTCATGGTTATAATTTATTACATTAGAATCATACTCACAATCCAATTCATCAGACTTAAAATTCAAAAAGAAAACAGAAAATATAACTCCGGTTATAAAAAAGAAAATTTCCGTAAGAGTATATGTGTGGGAGTGAGAAACAAGGGCGAGAGGGAAATACATGAAATCTTTAGAGAGAGGTGTAACAAAAGAAAGAAAAACATGAAATGCCTTAATGTGAGGGTGGGGGAATGAAATTTAAATTAGTGAAATTTTAAAGAGATAAGGTAAATAAATTTTTAAATGAGTGAGCAGTTAAATATGAGTTATTATCAGATGCATAAATCATAATCGATTCCTCGACCTAAAATTAAAAAAAAAAAAAAAAAAACAGACACCGGAAATGTGTGGATACATTTGTGGTGACATTAGACACTGCCGATGTATATATATATATATGAAAATCTGTTTCTATTAACTAACCTTATGTATGCATGAAAAGAGAAGGTGAGAGAGGGAGGAAGAAAAGAGAGAGATAGAGAGAGAGGTGTAGAATTTACAGAGAGAATCAGAATAAGCACATAATGAGAGTGGTAGAGATAGAGAGAGATAAAGGAATGGAGAAAGAACGTGATAAAGGGATAAATGTATGTAGAGATGTAGAAAGACATACAAAGTGAGTAAAATGTTGATTCCGATTTCTGTGAATTGATTTTTTTTGTGCCATTTTTAATATAGTCTGCAAGAAGGTATTAATCAAAGAACAACATGTTTGTTGAAACCTTTATTCAGTGAATGAATTATTGAGGAATTTGAAAAAAATGAATAAAAAAAGGTAATTAAATCATAAAATTAATAATCTTTATCGCAGATATTAACGATACGACTTTGAACTTCCTTCTATTCGTAAACACGATTCAAAAAATAAACAAGAAAGACACCAAAGATTATGACATCGGAAGATTAGTACTCAGTTTTCGTCTTGTCTCCAAACATTTCGACAAGAACACATGTCAACTGACGCATGAATTATTGTTGTCCTAATTATTCAGAGGAGCAACAATGATCGAAAGACATCGTCTCCATAGAAAAAAAAAAAAGAACTTAAAATTATCTTTCTTGGTTGATTTTAAAAATAAATCTAATCTCAATGTTTTCCGTTCATCCAAGAAGCACCTGCAGTGTACGAAAAGACAATCAAAAGCAAATTTTGCTGATTAGGTTTGCTGATTTTTGCTTTTCTTTTATATAGATCTAAGGAGCAAAATGTCGGTTATATCAGTTGTCGCATTGTCTGAAATATAGAATGGAACCTCGGTTTACGAATTTAATTAATCTTTGAAGGCCGCACGTGACTCTAAATGTTCGTAAACCGAAACTATTAGGTTGTCATACATAAAATGACGCACTTTATAGGTAATGAATAAAACGTTTCTGAAATGTTAAATAACCAATATATTTACTTGAAATAGACACCATATTGATGAATGGCTTCTCCAAATACCGCCACAAATAATTTCGGGCGTAGTTGTAAAGATACCACGTGTTATTCTTGTACCATTTAGAAAATAACAATGATAACACCCTTCACTACTCCCGCAAATTCGAGAAAAAGATTTTCGTGAGCCATTCTGAAATCATTTTCTAACCAATGAAAACCTTGTATTCAAAAAGTTCACATCTCTACGTGAAATTAGATTTTATTCTTCCTTACGAATATAAAAATAGAAGCCTACCGCTTCTCGAGGCTCACAACAATTTCGGAGGCCATTTTGGTCTATATGTGCGTACACACACACACACGCACCCACACAATAGAAGAGATTGACCAGCAACCGACTTCTAAGCCTTTGAACTCACAAACACTTTAGTCTGAGAGTCATAAAGTAAGTCTGTTCACACATTTCCCCAATAGCAGGGACCAACGGCGTTTAAAGGAATATTAACACTAATACTAAACGGATAAAATATAGACGAAAAGTGAATTTTAACGTACCTATACGGTGGAGAGTTGATGGCGGAAGTGAAAGGTGATTAGGAAGAGGAAGTGGAGAGATTTTATTGTTTGGAAGGTAGGGTTACCTTCTTTAAAAATATCAGGAAACTGTCTAATTGGGGTTTCTTCTCTTTCGGCACCGTTCGTCATTTGAGACATCGTTCGAAACTCGAGACGTTTATTGTTCAGAAAACTTATTTGTGAACCGATTTGTGCTTGATGGGAGGCGTTCGTAGCCCGAGGTTCCGCAGTATTAGTGATCATTTTAACACCTGTTACTGTTTTTTTTTTTTTTTTTTAAATAGGTAACTTTTTCTTACAAATGAACTGCATTAACTCAAATATCGTCCTAATCTTTAACATCAAAGATTCGAAGTTGTAGTTTATTTCATGATTGATACATTTCATCCTTGTGGATGGTATATTATATTTTTCACCCTAAAACCTCTTTCCAGCAGACAAAACGTCGCAACCCTCTCGCTATTTCCATTAAAAATGTTTTGGCGAACTACATTCTTTGTTCCACCAGTTCCAACCTTCACAACTAAGACTTACCATGTCAGATCACTGTAACATTATTTTAAATTTTCGTTTGCTGAAATCTCACCTTATTTAGAATTTTGATGCGAAGGCGAACGAGACATTGAACGACAGATGAAATTTCTTCTAATTAAACCGTCTGAAGAAATCGTATAGTCCGAAGAAGCAACATGAACTCTGATTCAATCATTTTTTGTTTGGCGTAAACGCTGACTGCTGGCTATATATACACTAAATAACTGAATGACGAATCAATCCAGTCAACATTCCTATTGATTGAGCAAAGCAATTTGAAATAAAGAATTCATACTGCTTCTTCGAAGCAAAGATTTAAATAAGGAACCAATTACCTTTGTTCTCTTCAAATAATTTGAAATAAGGAATCAGTTGTTTCTGTACTATTTAAATAATTTCAATAAATTTCAAATAAAGATACGACGTCCATTGTTCTGTTTAAAAAATTGAAATTGTGTAGCAACTTCCTGTGTCATGTCCAAACAATTTTAAAATAAATAAATAGTGTCCTTTGTTATACAAAAATATTCAAATAATAAGACCGTTTTATTTGTTCTATCCAGAAAATTTAACATATGGTACCAATTTGTCCTTGTTCTTTTGAAGCAATTTCATAAAAAGAAACTTTGTCCTTTGTTATATTCACACAATTTGAAACAAGGCTCTCATTTGGCGTTATCTAAACAATTTGAAACAAAAAAGGAAATCCCGTCTTTTGTTTTATCTAAACAATTTGAAATAAGGAAACACCATCTTTTGTCTTATGCAAACAATTTGCAATAAGGAAAAGTTCTCTTTGTTTTATCCCCCAAAAGGATGAAATAAGGAAACCCTATCCATTGTTCTGCTCGAAGATTGTTGAAATGAAGGAACGATTTCCTTTCTTATAATGAAACGAGTCGAAATATAGAGCCCTTTCCCATTGTTTTGTTCAAGGGAACAATTCCTTTGATCTATCCATAAATCTAGAAATAAAGAAACCTTATCCTTTCTTTTTCCTAACAATTTGAATTCAGGAAACCTTGTTTATTTCTCTTTACTGCAATCCAAACAATTTGAAATAAAGAAACCGTGTTTCATTTTCAACCATGACAAATTGAAATAAGGAAAGGTAGAATATGAATTCTTGTTCGACGTTTATTTCTCTTGGAATTCTCCATTCAACATGCTAGTGTCACGAGCCGCTTCAGTAAGCAGCGATAGACAAAAATGTTATCTCCTTGAACAAACAAAAATAACAATAAAAATTAATTATGAATATTCACGAGAATTAAAAACATGTGACCTGACGAGACCCGCACGAGACAGAAAAGTCATTCGCTCGCTTGAAGTTGAGGTATGGAGACGCACGCATTTCAGGCTCGTGACAAACCAAACAGACAAGTACAAAAATTAATATTGTTTTTTGGTACATATATATATATGCAAGTGCTTTTATACGAAGACGTTTGTGGTTTATTTGAACTTTTCATATCTTTATGTTGTCGCATTTTTCATCCACTTTTAAAATCAGGTCGATGTTTCATATCCGCGCACAACTCATTGAAGTTTCGCTTTTATATTACGCTTTAAACGTTGTGAAGAAACGTTTCACCTTGTGGGTAATATCATGTTTTACCATTTTATCATCGATACTTCTGCTGTCGCGCGAGGTACCTGTAATATTAAGCGGGATTTCATCACATATGCGTAAATATTGGCACAATCTCTGCAAGGCATAAATTTTGGGAGAAACCTATGGAGTTCATTATTAGTAAGTTTAGAGACTTCTTTGGATTAATTAACTCCTACAAAACAAGGATGCTGAAACTATTTAGCCCATTAATGCTTAATGCATTCTTTTAGACTGGGGTTACCAAAAATTTTAAAATCCGCCATCACATTGTAAATTTTAGCGCTTCCAAAAAAAACATGGTTTCATTTAATCACCATAGAGAACCTTTTCTGTCTGCCATCAGCATGGCTGACGCTAGACTCTTGGAGGTCAACACACTGCCCTTTCTTGGCCTCACGTTTTCAACTGACTTGAAGTGGAGCGATTACGTCGAATCAATAGCTACATCTACTGCAAGGAAAGCTGTCACTGTGTCATGCCAGAAAATGTTTTCGTCAGAATCCACCTTGCACATTCAGAAATCTACACTTCTTCTGTGTATTGAATACTGCTGCCATAATCTGGTCTGGTGTTCCTGTTATTGACCTCGAGGTTCTTGACAAAATACAAAAAAGGATCTGTAATCTAATCAATCATGATCTGACATCTCGACTTCAGCCACGTCTCACCGATGAGACGTGGCTTCTTCTGTCTTTTCTACAAATATTTTCATGGCAACTGCTCTGACGAGCACCCCCCCCCCGGTGAACGGACTACATGTATCTAAGCATTAGCAGAGAGGAACCCGGATGAAGCTTTGCCGAAGGGCAAAGTTTCGTTCGGGGAGGTAGACAGGGCCTGAATCCGTCAAGGCGGGTTCAAAAAGGCAAGGTAATTTTACGTAGTTCTGTGAAGTTTTGTTGAAATCGGTTGAAAAATGTAGGAAATCCGATCCAATATATTATGTGGTGAACAGTCCCACAGAAGCAAGTGAGCCAGAGTGGCTTGCATGTGGGGCATAGGAAAATAATGGTCTTACCTTAACGTGCGGCACGTGACATCGGCAAGTTTGCTCCCTGAAAATGGTATTACTCTCCCGTCTAGCCATTCCAGCATTATGTGCAGTAACGAGGATTTTTCTACAGTTTGGCATGCTCCCACCAATAGCAAGCCGTGTGCTCATTGGTCAGACCGGAAGAGGCTATTTACCTGGGTAACTGAGAATAAAAGCGAAGAACGTTGATTAGCTGGCCGACCGCGGTGTTGGCCTGATAAAAGAGGGCTGAAGCAGTGAGAGGAAAAAAGACGGATTTACGTTTTGAAGTGTTCAGAAAGCAAGAACGGCGGATTGAACCAGCGGTATCTTGATTTGTACAAGTGACGTCTTAGTAATAGAGACTCATTTAAGCTACAATATATATATATATATATATATATATATATATATATATATATATATATGTGTGTGTGTGTGTGTGTAAAATATATAGAAAATAAGAAAGAACTCGTTAGGTAAAAATTTCGCTTGAAGATGGAACAGAGCTTAGTCCTTTAATTCATTGTAATTCAAATAATTATATTGAAGTTTTCGGCTCTTGTTTTGAAACATGAGAACTCTTGTGTAGCGTTGGAATCATATTTTTAAATAAATAATTATATATATATATATATATATATATATATATATATATATATATATATTGTTGTTGTTTACAAAGGCGACCGAATTTCTTTACAATAATTGTTAAACATGGGCGTCGTTCATTCGCTATGAGTAGAATGTCTGCTCATAGGAACGGTCGTCGCAAAGTGGGTCGCAAGGCGTGGTGTTTTTGTCGTACGCATTGCCTTACTGAACTATAATATCCTCTGCTACTGTATTATTAATCCGTGTCTTTCATGTGAATGAAGCTGTTCTTCACTCAAAATTACAGTATTATTAACCAGAGGTATGATAAGATAAAAGACAAATAGGAAACGTTTATCAGACTAACATGTTTCCTTTTTATTAAAACTTCATCAGAGAATGAGATATGGAGAAAAAAGTAACAGAGAAATACTGCTATTATCAGGCTTCACGTTAGTGTAGATACAAAATATTTTATTTAGACGCACACACACACACACACATATATATATATATATATATATATATATATATATATATATATATATATATATATATATGTATATATATAGTCTTTTCTCAATTTCACTCCCTGTAACTCACTGTCTGCTAGTAGCATTTCCGCTTTGCCTGGGATGGTAGGATTAAAACAAAAATTGTTTTACGAATTGCTCATTCAAATCTTTCAGGCATAAAAAATCAAGCATTCGTGAGAAGAGTTAACTCAGCTGCGCAAAACTTTCGATAAGGAACTACAAAAACTGGAGATTTTTTCTCTCTCGTAGACGGAGTAAAGCACAGAATGAAATTAGTAACAAATATAGTAAGACGGTAATCAGAATTAATCTCAAAATGCTAATGATATCGTACTAATAAAATGAAATTTTCAAGTAACCTGCAACCTGAACTTTTCAGTCTCAGTAACATAAAATACAACCATAGGTATATTATTATCCTATTGGCCCCAGTCTATATTCTATAATAACTGACACTAAGAGATACCGCAGGCATGAGTCGATTTTAATGTCTTACAGGAACCTTGTTATAAAGATGGTAATATTTTTATTATCCGTTTCGGCATTCATTGATTGAGCAGTCAGTGCAACTGTCGCTTACAATTTATAAAATCATTCTTGCCGCTCTTTACAATATTGATGAGGGCATCTTGATAAGGGCAATATCGATGAGTGCAATATTGATGAGGGCTTCTTGAAGAGAACGATATTGATGAGTGTAATATTGATGAGGTCTTTTTCATGCGAGCATTTGGATGAGGGCAATACTGACGAGGGCTTCTTGATGAGGGCAATATTGATGAGGGTTTCTTAATGAGTGCTTCTTGAGGGCAATATTGATGAGGGCCTCTTAATGAGGGCATCTTGCTGAGGGGAATATTGACGGTGGCAATATTGATGAGGGCCTCTTAATGAGGGCATCTTGCTGAGGGGAATATTGACGGTGGCAATATTGATGAGGACATCTTGATGAGGACAATATTGACGAGGGCAATACTGACGAGAGCTTCTTACTGAGAGCATATTCATGAGTGCAATATTGACGAGGTCTTCTTGAGCACGGCAATATTGACAGGGAAAATATTAAACGGAGCTTCTTGATGAAGGTAATATTGATGAAGTCTTCTTGATGATGGCAATATTAATGAGGGCAATATTGACGATAGCGTTTTGATGAGGTCATCTTAATTAGGTCATCTTGATGAGGGCAATATTGATGAGGGCAATATTGATGATGGCCTCTTCATGATGTCGTCTTTAATGAGGGGGATATTGAAGAGTGCAATACTGACGAGAGCTTCTTAATGAGGGCCTATTTGATGAACGCAATATTGATGTGGGCTTCTTGACCAGGGTAATATTGATAAGGGAAATATTAAACGGAGTTTCTTGATGAAGGTAATATTGATTAGGGCATCTTGATGAGGGCAATATTGACGATAGCCCCTCTAATGAGAGCTGAACTTTGGATATACACGCATAAGTCAAACAGATAACGGGAAGTTATATAAATGCCCGACCAACGAGGAGAGGAGGAGAATGTCTTACGCTGCCGCAAAAAGAAGATCGAACGTCTGGCATATCAATCTCTATGAGTTATTTAATACTGAAATTTACATATTTTGCAAATTCATTTTTCTGGAGATAATAATGCTTTTAGTAATACAAATTGTAACAATTAACCCATAGCTGGGGGAGAAGAGATGGATTATTGCCCTTCTCCATGGCATTTGCGCGTAAATGATTATAACGAACCTAATTTGGGCTGAAACTGGCCTATCCGATTAACAATTCCGAGCCCTTGTCAATTACATCACTCGCACGTTCAAGCTTACAGCATCTGGTATTCCCAAGCGGTTACCCATCTAAATTCCCACCAGGTTTGGCGTTGCTTAACTCCAGTGTTCGTACAGGAACCCTTGTTACGTGATGTAACCGTATGCCCTTGAACGTTTGAGGAAAGACTTGAAATCACATACTTTCGATTCATCCGAAAGTTAATATGACGGAGTAAATAAACCATTTTTCTTTTTCGTTTATTTAATTTGTCTCTGATTGATTTGTCGGCATCAAAAGGTGTTATTACCTCGATAAAGGTTTTCCCAGTTTTTTACTCCCACCTCACGCCACCAATGTATGACAGTGACAAGAAATCGGAAGATCTTTACCGGGCTATCGAGCTGGGATCAAAGTGTCGTATTTAATCTCCTCCTCTGCTGTATTACTGCCTTATGGCAGTACACGGCTTTATAATAAGAGAAACCTTGTCCTGAGGATCCCAACTCTGCAGCAGCACCTCCATTGATTGTATTAAAGCTGGGTATTTATTGAATATCAACGTCATTATGACAGTGCTTGCAGTGACTGAACAGATTTCGTCTTTGTGCTATATGCGTCTTCTTTTTATGTGCTGTGTCCTTTCAGGATGTCGGCGATCATGGCTCTCCACTTCCTCCTATCCCTTGTGGTTCTCAACAGGTTTTGGGTTTCTGCCAACTCCCCCAGATCACGCTCCGCCATCTACCTGCCCAAGCCGGCTACTTGCCCGCTGCTTCCCCGTTTCTTTTTCCTTCTATTCGTCCCGTGAGTATCAGATTCTCCAGTCCTTTCTTTCTCATCACGTGTCCCAGAAATTTCATCACCCTCTTCTTTATGTTAAGCATAAGCTTTCTTCTTACATCTTGTTAAACCGAACCTGGATCACATCGTGGGTAGAGGGCGGTAAGTAAATAATGACGAGATGATTTTTCAAGCTACAAAACAATGAGCAGAACACAGGGAGAAACGGGTTCATGAATTTTCCATAGATACTAATGCTAAGTGAATGTAAAACTATCTGAGGAGCTACATTCTTTAGTTCTGCTAGTTCAGACATTTACAGCTAGGATACGCTATGCCAGATCCACGAAGTCGAAACACCCCCGTGTTCCATTTGTAATGAAGAAGTTCAACTTAAACAGCTTTTCTCCCAAAGAACTTGTCTTTCAACATCAACTGGGAACCTCTACCATGTGTTGTTCTCAAGTCTTGTATTGGGTGAAAAATAGCATTTAAAAAATTCGAACGCAGTTAGCCGAGTTCGTTTTTTTTATTTGGATACAACCCACACATGTACATTATTTACATTATTCGGACTATTGTCCTCATCTTTGTCGCCATATTTATCACAACGTTTCGGCCGTTGTTCGCTCCGGCCTTCTTCAGGTAGTTGGAATGTCGAACTGAACCCTTTATTTTGCTCACAGGGGGGGACTGTTCTAGTTCCACGTACCACGTGACATCCATTAAATATGGCACTTGGAACTAGAATAGTCTACCTAGTGAGCGAAATAAAGGGTTCAGTTCGACATTCCAACCACCTGAAGAAGGCCGGAGCGTACAACGGCCGAAACGTTGTGATAAATATGGCGACAAAGATGAGGACAATAGTCTGAATAATGTAAATAGTGTACATAATACCTCATCTCAGAAATGTAGACAGAACCCATATATGTATTCACAATTAAATCGAGCTATTTGCTGAGTTCGAACCAAAAATCTTTTACTAGTAGAGATTTTCCAAGCGTAGCTTAGATGTGGCACAAGGCCGAAAGTATGGGGCATCCAGTGAGGATCGAACTCACTTTTCAGTAGTAACTGATCTAGTAAGACAAGCTTGCTAACCATTACACTAGTATGTTGTCTTCCACTAGTATGTTGAACTAACATTCCTTCTAGTGCTTGTGAATTAATAAAATCTGATATACCGTCGTGGTATAAGCATCTAAATTCTCATGCATTATTGGAGTCGGGTTCGCGTGAGCTGCTGAGCGTATCGAGGCGTCTGATGTCATATCCATTCTCCAAATCACGTACAGCTTCGAATTATTTCCGCTAAAACTGTAGCTTCAAGTTATCCCCCACTCTGTGAGCACAAAGTTGGCAAGCGGCGACAGTTCAACACAGAACGTTTAAAAGCAGAAATTTTTATGCGGTGAAAAAGAAAATAAAAACGTAAAATCTATTCATTCTTCACTTCTGGCTGAGTGGATTTTACCACCGGTTCTAGATTTACTGAGATGAAAGACACACGAATGTCTACGGCTGAATGAACTGACAACATTCTATTCGAATGCACATGTATATATCTTAGTCGTTTAAAACGAGCTACTAAAAGACCCGTTGGCGCATCCGAATCGGTGATACTGTTAACCGTAGACCTCACCTTGGAGACGGAAAATCTTTAAAATCAGATCTGAGAAAGAAAAACTGAACTTTCCGCGATTGCCTAATGAAAATTATAAAAATATGCAAAATCGAGATAGGGTAAATAACACCTACAAAATGTTAGTAGTAGAGAATTCTCTTGATTTTGTTTCACTTTTTTTGCTACAAAAATACTTAGGCTACAAAAACAACTACTTTAAATCCGTCAAGTATTCTTGTACAATACAGGGAGAGCAAAAGCCATCTTGTTTTAATCATTTCCCCCCCCCTAAGAAGACACTAAATCCACTAAGACGCAAAGTGGATGGTTATAGACTGTAAGAGAATATGAGTAAAAGAAAAACAATATTAAGGAGAGAGAACAATAAAAAAAATACGAATTATTAAGATAGGATATAACGATTGTCACTGCGTTAAAATTTTTGAAGATCAAAGCAAGAGGCTAAAAGAAAGTTTCACAAGAGAGAAATACGTGAGAAAACAAACTTAGCATAGATCTTACTGTTAAATCTAGCCATTTCAACAGTAAAAGAATGAAAACTTGCCGCCTATCGGTCGGCATTTAAGCCAGCGTAAAAAATCACCGAAAGCAATCGCAGTAATGAAAACTTGGGAATCTAAAATTTAAGGATTGCGTATCCAGATCTGCTATTCGCTATTCTTTCCTCTTTGGGGCACACTGTAAGCGGAGCGGCCATGTTTACACTGTAATAAAAGCAAGAAAACTGGCGCAATCAAGCTACAAAAATACTTAGGCTATAAAAACAACTACTTTAAATCCGTCAAGTATTCTTGTACAATACAGGGAGGGCAAAAAATCATCTTGTTTTAATCATTTGCCCCCAAAGAAGACACTAAAGCCACTAAGATGCAAAGGGGGGTGGTTATAGCCTGTAAGAGAATATGAGTAAAAGAAAAACATCATTAAGGAGAGAGAACAATAAAAGAATACGAATTATTAAGATAGAATATAACGATTGTCACTGCGTTAAAATTTTTCAAGATCAAAGTTTACTGGAAAGCAAGAGGCTAAAAGAAAGTTTCACAAGAGAGAAATACGTGAGAAAACAAACTTAGCATAGATCTTACTGTTAAATCTAGCCATTTCAACAGTAAAAGAATGAAAACTTGCCGCCTATCGGTCGGCATTTAAGCCAGCGTAAAAAATCATCGAAAGCAATCGCAGTAATGAAAACTTGGGAATCTAAAATTTAAGGATTGCGTATCCAGATCCGCTATTCGCTATTCGTTCCTCCTTGGGGCACACTGCAAGCGGAGCGGCCATGTTAACACTGTAACAGAAGCAAGAAAACTGGCGCAATCAAGCTCAAACTTCGATTACGTGACCACAATAATGCCAACTATAGGCACGCATCAGCAGAAAATCAGTGTGATAAACCTAAGGATATGTTATGACGAAACTGCAGATAATTTTTAACTTAGCCTCGTATTTTATATCTGTTATTAAATCAAAATATACTTGAGAATATTCAAGCGAACACTGAATATATAGTTAACAAAGAAATAATTGGCACACCTATCAATATTTTTATGCATTTCCCGGAATCTAATGTCCGTATGATGCCAGGTTTTTATATGTTAATAAGCACAAAAAAGAATTATAAAACTCAATTTTCAAAATAATTGGTTAAATACAACAAATTTAACAGGCGAATTATCGAAAATAGGAAAAAACAAAATTATTCGTACCGTATGAAAAATAGAAAAAATTGAACAATTTTTACAATCAATAGCATGACCTCTCATCTTTATAACTTGCTGCAATCGTTTTCTAAAGTGTTTGATAAGATTTGAACAAGTCTTTTCTGGGATTTTCTTCCCTCCTTCAGTGGTTACATGTTTCAATTTCTGAAAGTTTTTGGTGACCGACGATTTGCTCGAAATTTCAAATCTTGTCACAGATTTTCAATATGATTTAAATCAAGACTGATTGAAAGCCATGGTATAACTGTAATCATCTTTTTCTGAAGCCACGCAGTCACTGATTTAGACTTATGTTTGGGATCATTATCTTGCTGGAATGTAAAGCGCCGAAGATGAAGATTTTGCGCTAATAGTTGTAGATTTTCATCAAGAATTTTGATATGCTTTGTAGATTTCATTATTCCTTTTATTGCAATTAATTGTCTCCCTTGAGCTAAAATACCCCCCCACAAACATCATCAAGCCGCCTCCATGTTTTAATGTTTCCGCTGTCCTCTTTGAGAAGAAATCCTAAACTTTCTTGCGCCAAATTTTCTGCACATCATTATGTTCAAAAACCTCAATTTTTGTTTCATCACTCCATAGTACTTGTTCCCAAAAGCTTTTTTTTTTGTCCAAGAACATTTTGACAAAATTAAACCGAGCAACAATTTAACATGGTTTGTGAAGAGATGTTTGCCATGGTCGGATTCCATACAACTAATTTCTATTCAGACAACCTTGGATTGTGCGAGTACTTAGGCTGATACCCATCGTATCCAAACATTTGACGATGTCTTTCAAAACAACTCTTGGTTCTATATTAACCTCGCGACACAGTATTTGTTCTGTTCTCGGTAACAATTTGGGTTTTCTTCCACGCTCAGGTAAATTCTCTGCCGTGCCAAACTGTTTAAACATCTTTATAACGGACTGTACCGTAGACCCAGGGATAGCTAATCGGTTTGATATATGCTGTAACTATTTCCTGACTTGTGGAAGTTAATAATTCTCTGTCTCAAGTCAATGCTAAGTTTCTTTGTCTTCCCCATCATCTTGTTAACATAATAATAACAAAGGTGACACTCTATGCTCCACGTGATGTTCTTTCCTGGAATTATCACAAATATTCTATTAAAGGATTCACCGATAAAATAATTATGCAAATAACTTATACAAAGATTAATCAATCAATTTAAAACGATCTTTTCTACTGTAGGAATAATTTTGTCTTTTCCTAGCTTGCATAATTCGCTCATCAAATTTGTTTCTACTTAACATATTGTTCTGAAAAATGAGGTTTATATTCTTTTTTGCGCTTATTAACTGTTGTTACCAATTAAATAGTTAAAGAAATAAGAAAACAAGTGTTGCAGATATATCATATATTAAACAGTAAATACAACAGAAGAGAATTACACGACTAGAGAGTGGTGTCGGTTGACCCAGCGTTCAATCTGGTCAACTGTTATATTTAACAGCCCCCCCCCCCACACACGCGGGATGTATGTGGCACAATGCCGAGTTTACCGTGGGATCTCCGAGCCCGTAGGCTCGGCCAAAAATATTCCTTTAGAAGCCGTATAAACGGGTTCAGGGCCTGTCTACCTCTCCGGACGAAACTTTGCCCTTCGACAAAGCCTCGGTCGAGTTCTTCTCTGCTCAAGGCAGTGAGTTCGACAGATGAACAATCTTTTCGACTGTTATATTTAACAGCCCCCACCCCACGAGGGCTGTATGTGGCACAAGGCCGAGTTTACCGTGGGTTTTCCGAGCCCGTAGGCTCGGCCAAAAATATTCCCTTAGAACCCGTATAGACGAGTTCAGGGTCTGTCTACCTCCCCGGACGAAAATTTGCCCTTCGGCAAAGCCTTGTTCGGGTTCCTCTCTGCCGAGGCAGAGAGTTCGACAGTTGAACAATCTGGTCGAATGTTCCCTCAAGGCTTTCTCTCCTACTACTCTTATAGTAGGCGGAAGAGTCCAGCATAGACTCATTCGAGTGAAGACACCACAGCATTAACATATTAAAAACCTGGCATCATACGGGCATTAGATTATGTGAAATTCATTGTTGACGGTATCTTCTTCTTCTTCTTCTTCTTCTTCTTCTTCTTCTTCTTCTTCTTGTCAGGTTAGACAAGAATTAACATCATGTCAGTATCCTTGCACTTTGATGATCCAGACATATCATTCGTATTCAACGTGGACAAAGTTAAGAAAAGCAAACAAAGCAAGAATAAAGGTAAATGATATTTACTGTTTACAGGCGTTTGTGTTTGAAACAAAGGAAGATAAACGTACATATCAAAGAACAGCAAATACCATAAAGGACTATGTAGACGGAACTTTATATATATATATATATATATATATATATATATATATATATATATACTTGGATATATATATATATATATATATATATATATGTATGTATATATATATATATATATACACCCAAGTATAGGATTGGTATATACGGAATAAATTCCAATAACCAACAATTACTATTCTTAAAAGAGTGCTCAATACAGAGTAGAGCAAATATAATATAAAGTGGGAAAGTGCATGAAGCCGAGACGTCAGATCATGTGAAATAATATTGCTAATTCTTTGGATTATATCAAGGAGCTCTGGATAAATAGCAAGAACACTGGACCATATGTGGCAGCAATATTCTAAGCATGGACAAATGGTAGGCTTATAAATAAGGAAGATAGATTCTGGAGAGAAAAATTTTCACGCACGACACAGTCAACCAAAATTTTTTAGCAGATGACCTAGCAAATGGATTCAGTATTGTCTTTCTACTTCATGTTAGTTGAGAATGTTAGCCCGAGAAGACACAAGGGATAGAGGTTAGCATCAACCATGCCGATGAAAGGCAGAGAGAGGTCTCTCAGACTGAAGTTCGTTTTAGATATCAGCAGCCAATTTAAGTTCATCGAAGTGATAAAATTTATTATCGAGACAGGAGTAAATAGTTGTGTCATCAGCATAGATAACAAGTTGAGAGCTGAGGCCAACGAGAAGGTCGTTAAGGAAAATTAAACACAAAGTAAGTGTGCAATAAAGAGAGAAGACTTTAACATTTCTTTTAAAAGTATCTAAAATTAACAATATTGTTGTATAATTAGTTGGGTGTATGGTGTGTATCGTCCGTGGAAGTACGTTTGCAGCGAATCGGTCGATCCTGCTTCACGCACATGAAATGCGACGCGGAACTGTACTGGTCCACGGCCTACATCCAACTCTCACACGTTGCAGCTTTTGTAAGATCTACTAGCTTTCCTTTTCAGTGTCGGAGAGAAGGCATGCATGCAGCACATTTCTACATTTTATTAGTATAATCTATTTCTAAGAAATAAAAACTTTCTTTCCGTTCTATATTTGTTCCTATTTACTCAACGGCCTACATTCATCTTTCACACATATATCCAAGAAGTCGCATGGGCACTGCGTCGGCCACACTCCTGTCAACGGCATCAACCTGCCGACTAATGTGTGTGACGGTAGTCGGAAGGGGTTCCCAACCCGACCGGTGAAATGGAAGGTCTCTCTCCAACCCACTTGTGCCAAGCGGCCATCGGCCAGTCACCAGCCTGGGCGTAGGATCTGCACCTCAGAGGTTAACGGCTTTGCCGGTGGACGGAAGAACTTCTGAGGGGAGGGACTATTTTGCCTTGAATGTGACTATGAGCTATAATTACAATAGAGAGAAGCGGTGATCACAGCGGCGCAAAATGCGCAAACTGAATAAAAGATGATGATGATTAGTCTTAACTCAAATTTGTATCAATCATAAGAGATGAATGAATTTCGTCATAAGGTCACCGCCAAAATCCAGAGACGGATATGCAATGTGATTGGCCCAGATCTGGCATCTCGTTTACAGTCGCTCTCTCACAGACGTGCCGTCGCTTCCCCCTGTCTTTTCTACAAATACTTTCACGGCAACTGCTCCGACGAGCTACATTCGCTGGTTCCCAAACGGCATGAAATTAAACGTGCTACTAGGTTGGCATCTCAGTCACACCCTTTCACCATCGAAAGTGTTAAATGTATCCGTCTCTTCTACTCTCATAGCTTCATGTCTCACACTTCCCGTCTGTGGAACTCCCTTCCTCCTTCTTGCTTCTCTGATAGCTATAATCTCCAAATAGTCAAATGGGATGTCAATCGACATCTCCAGATGGCTTGATCTATTCCCCGTCCTTCCCTTCATCCTTTCCTCTATTACGTCTCTTTACTCTTGGTCACACTCTCTGTAACCCCTTGCGGGCTAGTGACATCCCTGTCTTGCTTGGGGTGAAATACTTAAAAAAAAAAAAAATTAAATCTGAAAACATTAGGTTTATAATACCCAGAAATTCATACCCAGATATTCTCAAGGACACATGGCACAGTGGATAAAGGCGTTGGTTAGATCCAATGACAGACCCAAAGAATGTGAGTTCAACTGCGGTTAAGGCAGTGGAGAGGGAAAATTAGCAGGAGATAACTAATAACTGACATCCATCAAAACATGGCACGTGGAACTAGAACAGTCTACCCCAGTGATCGAAATAAAGGGTTCAGTTCGAAATTCCAACCACCTGAAGAAGGCCGGAGCGTACAACGGCCGAAACGTTGTGATAAATATGGCGACAAAGATGAGGACAATAGTCCGACGAATGTAAATACTGTAAAAAAAAAAAATATTCGGAACTTAGGCATGCGCTTCTTTCTTTCTTTGTTACTAAATTTTCACCTGATACAAGCTTATAGCCATATCACGTTAAAACAGACGTTCTCGTAAGATTACCAAAGTTAAGCAACATCTTGCCTAGCCTGGTCAGTATTTAAATGGGAGGTCGATTGGGAATACAAGGTGCTGTAAGGTTGAATATGCGGGTGGTGTAATGAATAACGGCTCGACATAGGAAATTGGCGAGCCGAATTCCAATTTCAGTCGGGTTCGTTATATACACTTAATTAAAAATACCCTTAGGAAATGTGTGCATCCACCTCTTCTCCTCAGTTATGGGTTAATTAGTAAAATTTGTATCAATAAATAATTATTATCTTTAAAATAATTCTTATAGTCTAAAAATATTTCCTGGCTTTAAATAACCGACAAAAGGTTGAAAAGCCGTAAAAAACAATCAATTAATCATTCTTAATCATTCACTTGATACAAGCCGTAAGAGCCACTCAAGGTAGAGGGTTACTTAATGCCATTTTTGTATGGAGGTAAAAGGGAGAATTAAGGGAGGATATGAGTATACGTAGGATAGATAACTGTTGATCTATGCTCTAAGAGGTTAAGATTGTCGTGATCGGGAAAGTATTCCCGCGGGATTCTGTTCCACGAAGGGTTTGAGAATAATTCGACACTGTGTATGTGGCATAGCGGTCTCTAGTTGCAAAGTTTTGAACTGATAGAATTAAGGAATTTAGCTTCTCTGGACATTGGTCATGGAAATAGCGATAGTGTAGCGACAGGCTTGTGAAGTTTCGTCTGTGGGAAAATGCCACACCCATTGTAGCAAACCAGCCTCATTCCCTTCGTATTCCACTGGTGATATGTAAGTTCGATTCGAGCGGTTTCTTCCTACGAACAGGTGCTTTGTGGAACGGACTCCCAAGAGGATCACTACAATTTTAATATGTTCAAGTCTAGGGTTAATCGTTATCATCCCCACATGCCCCCATAAACTGTGTCTCTTATTCTGTAACCCTCTAACTCGAGTGGCTCTTGGGCCTTGCAAAAGATAAAAGAAAAAAAGGTCTTGTAGAGTGGATAATAATTAATCATCCAAAACAGCGAGTAGACGCTATTGTAATCAGTTACGGTTGGAAAGTAGGATTATGCAGCGCCAACTTAGATATGGCAGCTGTATTAATTTTTTGTCTTATCTGACTCAGATTGAGCATGGCAGGAGTAGTTGGCTACTTTCTGGAGTGGTCCAGACCTTGTTGACTGCCTACATTGTAGAATAGGCGTCAAGCTATGCAATGAAGGATACAGTGTTTGAAGCCCTACACAAAACACCAAGAGAATATGAACCTTGACTTTTGACATCAAGGCAAACAAACACAGAGGATTATATGGAAAATTTTGGAAAGCTTAAATTTTCCCCTACAAATGAAACATATCTGCGTCGTCGATATATGCCACTTATGGTTAAAGAAATATTTTAAAGATGCGCTTTACTTTCGGCTAACGAAACAAACTTGTACATTCAGTTGTGATAAAATAATCTTTTAATTTAATGTTGCCAGCTTTGTTTTCCCAGGGAACTTGTGCGATCAGGTGGTATGCCTTTCAGATATTAATGAATTATGCACTCCAATGAATAAGCACGCTTATAAAAGGGATATTAAAATTAAGTATTACTTTTAATAAACATTTTGTAAAAAAAATTAAAAAAAAATATTAATAAAAAAATAAATAATAAACAAATAAATTTTAAAAGAGAGTTTATTAAATTTAAAGTTTTATCAAAATAAACGCTTTAATATGATAAAAAAAATTCATTAAAATCCCATTTTAATCACAAACATGGACGCGTTTTCCGCATGTATTATTCATTAGGAAAAGTACACTAAAAATCATGCTCCTGGTTATATTCAAATCGTGCACGTCATAGAAATATTCAAACATTGCTTCTAATCTCATATTTAAGCCTCTTCTTTTTTCTTTGACGTCCCCCGTCTGATCATGGACGATTATGGCTCTCCACAACTGCCTGCATTTTGTTGCTCTAAACAACTTTTGACTTTATTCACCAACATTCGTTTTTGTTTGGACATCCATTCCCACACGTTAAGTAAGTTACTTTCTGTTGCCTTTAACATGTTTCGCGAGTATTAAATTCTCCAAGCGCTCTTTCCTCATTGTGTCCCAGAACATTTAACTGATCTCTTTTTCATTGTCGGTAAAAGTGTTTTTCTTGTTCTTGTTTTCCGTAAAAAGTTCCCGTGACACACACATGTTGCCTATAGTAATCTTAGTATTCATCGGTAGAAGCAAAAATCTGTTTTTTTTTTTTTTTTTTTTTATCTATCTGTGAGGAAATTGTCCAGCAGGACTGAGATTATGCAATAGTACAGCGCTGCCATTTTTAAACTAATGTTACCATGGTAATTTTCATTCATATATCAAGTGAGAATAATCAGATATGTCTTTGTTTGGATAACATAATAGTCATAGTTCTGTTGCTTGTCAAGATTAGCAACCTCTCCAAGGTTGTTTTTGCTTCCCCATCTACTTTTTTTTAAAATCTTGACTCGATAAGCCTTTGATAAATCTCCACTCCGTACTTCATTTTGTCTCTTCCTTGCCCCTAGCACGTTAGCTGCATGATTCTGCTTAGCGGCAGAATACAGTGGACATTCTTATTTTTCTGCGGAATGGACGGGTCCTAACATATTTTAAGTTTAGTTTGAATTTTGTGGTATTTTATTTTCGTTATTGAGTACATCTTCTAATTTTCCCCGCCAACCAAATTTCCTGTCATGTCGTTACGCCTGCTTTGTCTCACTCTATCCGCTGACCTGAGGTGGAACAAATACATTGAATCAATAGCTTCATCTACCGCAAGGAAAGTTGTAATGTATGAATAGGTCGTGAATCAAATTAACTAGGTATAAGATAGCCTCACCTCCCCCGTTATTGGCCTTGTGCCACATGAAATGTAATATTTCAAAATAAAAACATCATCGTCGTCGGCTTTATCTCGCATCCAAGAAGTTAATTTCTTATTTACTGATAGCTTCCTTTATGATGATGGCGTTGATGACTAAATTCGCCGCCAATATGCAGGTTCGAGACTAAAAGCTTCCAGTTTCACCAAAACCTGCTCCCGTCATCCATTGTTTTGGCTTTTCAAGAGTTGGTTGGATTTGAAAGAAAATCAGTGTAAAAAGTGCTGATGGCGTGAATTTGTTTAAGGTTTAATATATATATATATATATATATATATATATATATATATATATATATATATATACTGCGTGCCAAATTATTATCGAGATAACTTTTTTGTCTAATATTTCAAAAACTGTCCAAACAATTCACACAAAATTTTCACACAATGTTGGCAACCCTGATCTGCGCAATCACTGAAATTTTTGTACTGATCTGCGCAATGTAAACAAACGGGCGCCATATTTGTTATCAGCACGGTGATTTGAGCGTGCCAAATTATTTGAAAGGTTTAGTAAAATTCCCAGAATTGAGCAAACAAAACGTTTATTAAGGTTGCACGTGAATGTTTATGATCAAAATAATATTACAGAAGGTTTACTCTGTACAGGGCCTTGGGACCACTCAATGTAGAAGGTTACCTCTGGGGGCATTTTTATACGGATAGGAGAGGAAGATAACGGTTAACTTCAACTTGCCAGGAAATGCTCCACACACCTGATTTTATGACCCTCGTCTGCAGTATGTATGGAATGTCGAATCCGCTGGTTCTGTTATAACTTTTAGTGGCGCCTTCTGTAGCATATCCGCTATGCGTAGCCCTCTTCATCCGTTGGTTCAATCGTTGAAATCTTAGTTTACATTTTTTTTATTATTAATGTTTTAAAAATGCTCAACATGCAAATTTTTCTAAATATAAAAGTAAAAAAAAAATTCGGAAAAAATGCAGGTTGAGTATTTTCAAAACATTAATAATAAAAAAAAAAATGAAACTAAGTTACTTCCCTTACATATTCTTAACGTCCATTGACTATAACGGAGTGCTTGCATGCGTATTTACAAAAAAAATCCACAACTACCAATTACACTAATTTTTGTCTTAGCGATTCACCCGCTGAAGACGATCTTGGATGGGATTGAAAGTACTTGGGAAAATAAAAGAAATAATCTATCTATCTATCTATCTATCTATCTATCTATCTATCTATCTATCTATCTATCTATCTATCTGTGTGTGTGTATTTAGGATGTGTAATAGTATCCTAAGCAAAAGTGAAGATGACGAGACAAAGTGGAAAATTTATTTACGACACGTTTCGCCAGCGCGTCTGGTATCTTTGGCTTCCGACTAAACTGAAGAAGCCATTGAGAGCAGACGCTCTGCTGAAACGCGTCTTTAATTAATTTTCCATTTCGTCTCATCATCTACACACACACACACATATATATATATATATTCTGCATATATATATATATATCAGAAGTTTCAAATAATAACTTGATTCTGTAGAGAAAGGTTCATCATTCTAGTGTTAACAAAAGCAGTCACGATCTAAGTTTTGACCTCTTACTGGACCTAGACAACTAGTTCAGAAAGTATTGAATATAATTTTCGTTGTACTTGGAAAATCGAGGCAAAATAGACTATAAAGTTTTCACTCAGTTTGTTGTCTTTAATAAAGATCTCCTAAGTTATAAAGTTCAAATAAAAATGTCTTCATAAGAAGTCATTTAATCCGCGATTGGATTTTGAACGCGACCGTATCTGTTGTTCATATTCCTGATTAAGATTTCAACGACTTTATTACCACAGCCTGCGCGATCAATTTCATTGAACCTCTGCTTTCCTCTGACGTGTCCGCAGATCTCGCGAGATATTGTCCACACGAGATCTCGATCAGCTTGTCACGATAAATTTTGACGCTTTGATGTGCTGAGTAAGATTCAAGAGCTCAAGTCGAGGAATCTCAGCTTAAACGCTAACACGATTAGAGACGCAGCAGTGCCGCAGCAGGCAACGAAGAACAAATAGGTAGAGGTGAAAGTGCTCGAACAGTAAATATTCAATATTTACTAATTTCGATTCTGTTTGGCTTCCAAGTTAAAAGGAGTGTGTTACTCGACCTGCCATTACACAATGCCCACTAGACAGACTAGCATTCAGTCAATAGTGGGGATGGAATTCTTGAACGAAAACTGACTTTGTCGCTGTTCAATGACACCGAAAAGAAAGGCAAGAGCTATAAAATTTTTAATTGGCTGAAAGAATGAATGGTGTGCAAAAACTTCCAGTGGAAAACCACTTTTCATATGTATAAGCAACCACTGGCGACTCCAGTTATTTAATGATTGTTTATAATGTCTGTGTGTGTGTGTGTGTATATATATATATATATATATATATATATATATATATACACACACACACATACACATATATATATATACACACACACACGCACACACACTCACACACGCATATATATATATATATATATATAGAGATAGACGTCACACATTATGAAATGTCCATTTCATAATGTGTGACGTCATTTGTTTACATTTGATACACCATGAGCAGTTATGAATGTATGTAAGAGATTCCTGGAAGATTGAAGTTTAAATACAGTAAATTCAACCTCTGTCCGACCGAACGCTCCTCAGTGGCCAAATCGGTAAAGGCACGTCAAGCTAACTGACGGTTCCGTATAGGATACAGGTTCGAATCCTGTCGGAGGACGAATATTTTCTGTGAAAATTTCGCGGATATTCAGGCCGGTAAATGTTGTTTAATACTGTTCATTATAAACAGAGCATTTACTTAAATATTTGTATCTATAAAAAGAATGTATAAACATAAAAATGTCTTAAAACACACACACATATATTCATACATACACATATACATATATATAAATATATATATATGGTATTCTCAGCATCCTTCTGTAGAACCAGATCTCCACTACCTCAAGTTTCTTCTTCATCTGCGAGGAGAATGCCCAGCTTTCACGGCCATATAAGAGGACTGATATTGCATAACAGTTTAACACTGTTTTCTGTGTTTCTGATGAAATTTTCCTGTTCTTTAATTCTTTGCTTAACATTTGGAGAGCAGCTTTTGCTATTCAGATGCACCTTCGGATTTCGCTGCCACAATTGCCGTCCTCTCTTAAAACACACACCTAAAATTCAAATTCGATAAAATGTTGAAAATTTCATTTCTTGAAAATATGCATTTTTGGGTTTAGCCTTTAGGGACACCCTGTGTTTTTTGTTTTTTTTTTCTTAGCTACTGAGACTCGTTGATATCTGCAAATAACATTCGTTTGATTTCTCAAAGTGAATTTAAAATTGCACACAATAATTTTATAAATGTGAAAAGAAGCTATATATATATATATATATATATATATATATATATATATATATATATATACTCAAGAACCATGTGTAACAGCAAAATTTTCCAAATCATGTAAAAGTAAAATTGTCCATCCTACAAAATGTTTAATATCTAAAAAGCACTCAACTAAATGAATTTCTTTTTCTCGTGTTTACTTTTAGTCATCTTGACTCCATTTGTCGTAAGAATCACTGAATATATATATATATATATATATATGTGTGTGTGTGTGTGTGTGTGTGTGTTCATTTTACGACTGAAAAGTCATTGTGATTAAGCTTTTTATTTAATTTTTCTTGTGCTCATCCAAGTGTTTTCTTTTCTGGACACAAAGCTTGTAAAAACTGTCCAAAAGTTCTTTACATACGATCGCTTTCGGCTATTCATTTAGCCATTATCAAGGACGACTTTTATTTCTTATTTGTAAATGAATGTATGTTTTTATGTATGTGTCTGAAGATATACGAATGTTTTATTTTCCGAACACGGTTAGCACATTGTGACCATATTCATATTTAATGTTGTTGAGTGATGGCTTTTTCTTTTTTATTATTAGTGCTTCCATTATTTTTTTATCTTTTTTTATATGCGGATGAGGCTATTGTATTTTCTACTAGTATGTTACGGATAGAGTTTGGTAGGTTTCCGTGTTTGTTTAAATAATTATTTATGAGTTTCTTTTTTCTTATCAGGAACACAGTTCCTTAAGAAGCAGTTTTTACAGACTTTGTGTCTAGAAAAAGAAAACAGTAGCCCAAGAAAAATTAAATAAAAATCATGATCGCAATGACTTGTCAGTTGTCTTGAGCGAAACTTGTATGTGTGAATCTGCGTGTGTAAAATTTCAAATATAAGTAAAATTATATCTGTAAAAGGACAATATGAACAAAGACAAAAGGAAAACTTATCTTAACCGATGCGTTTCGATATCCGAGGCAATTGTAAGGATTTTACGTTACAAGTATTTAAAACAAAAGTCGTTAGTTTAATAACTACACGCTGTCTCTACAGCAGAAATTGATACGAATATTTGAGGAAGAAATGTTAAGAAGGTTTAGGAGTTATTTGGCGAGCTGGTTCAGTTTTATTTGATTTATTGCTTAGGGTTATCGTAAAGGCGGAAAAAGGCCAAGAATAATAGTAACTGCAGGTCATCAAAGGCTGGCTTTGAATTGGTGCAGACTACAGCATTGTGTGGCCTCAGGGTTATTCAACAGAAATACATTTTTTTATAAACAAATGTTAATTTTCAAAATTATTAAATTTAAGAATCCTCATAAATATTAATCAGACTAGCAATAACGCCTAGGCAAATTATAAAGGATACTAAGTGACATAATTTATTATCTAATAAACAAAAATGAGTAATTTTTTAAATAATGTAATTAACACTTTCACTGCTACTCATTTGCCCAGTGCTGCCCCCATCCGGCCAGCCATTTTTAAAGAAAATGCCAAATTTCAACCTAGATATTTTATTACACATAAAACTGGCACCAGTGTGTTTTACAGCCTTCCATTTTCATGGATATACCTGGGAATGACTTAACAGATCAGTAAGGGGTATACACATGATATCTTTTGAAGCATTGTCCTTTGTGATTTTACGATAGATGGCGCAACGGGACACTCATACCAGCGGTATGCAAAAAAAAAAAAGAAGTAAGCTTCCGTACTTAGCCAACTGGAGCAAGATAAGAAAAACGAAGATCTCCGTAGTTAGCAGCGGAAGTGTTAATATTTACATTAATTTAGTTTGGGATTAATTTATTGTTGTCATTTAGGGAAGTTTACAAGCGAAGGTTGGTAATGAACGATGATACTTAGGACAAGAACAACACATATAAGATTCGTCAGCGGTGCGTAGAAGAAATGAGTCAAGCGAATTCCACAATTAATCTCCAAAAGCAGGATATTTACCAACCGCCTTTTGGGTTTGATGTGGCACAAGGCCGAATTTAATGTGGGATATCCGTGCCCGTAGGCTCGGCCAAAAATTTCCCGTAGACCCCGTATAAAACTGGGTCGAGTAGCTGTTTCCCTAGACGAAACTCTGCTCTTCGACATAACCTCGTCTGGGGATTCTCACTGCTCGGTGGCAGAGAGTTTGATCAGCACACCTGGAGACAGATCTCCGACTGCAAAACAACACAGTATATACTACTATATTTATGTGAATGGGGACATACCCATTATCGTCCGTAGGTATGCTACAACATTTATTCATAACATATTTTAGATAACAGGTGGTTGAAATGTCGAACTGAACCCTTTATTTCACTCACTATGGTAGACTGTTCTAGTTCCACGTGCCATGTCTAATGGATGTCAGTTATCAGTTATCACCTGTTAATTCCCCTCTACAAGTTCTCCACAACCTTAACCAGGTATTGAACTCACACTCTTTGGGTTCTGACACTGGATCTAACTAACGCCTTAATTCACAGTGAGTTCAATACCCATTCGTGTCAGTCAGCTGTTGGCTCTCACGCTTGCCAATAGAATCTTCCTGCCTATTCGTGGCAGCCAGCCATAGGCTCCCACGCTGGCCAGTACAAAATGGCCGCAAAGTACATGAAAAGTGCCGTAGAAGCATGAAAAAATCGATTATTTCCACTATCGTTGGGAGTTGGGAAATGCCATGTCGGTCTTGGACTTCCCGCTAACTTGGAGCATGTGCATGTAAATTTTGGTGCAAATCCGTCGAAAATTGCGTCCGTGCATTCGGTACAAAAACACACACAGTTCCTGCCTTATATATATATATATATATATATATATATATATATATGTTCTTGCACAAATTTTCATAACTGAATCAATAAGCAGTCAGATATTTATACGTCGAAACCGACGAGAGAGTCCATTATATATATATATATATATATATATATATATATATATATATATATATATATATATATATATATATATATGTCCAAAGGGATGACTTCGAAGAAAACGGCCGAAACTAATGCGAATAAATATTTTTTTTATTCTGATAATATTTTTCCAACTATTTTATGTGTACTATTCAGTTAAAAAATGCGCTTTATAAAAAAAAATGTCTGTCTATAAGGACACATGACCCAGTGTTTAAAAGCGTTGGTTGAATCCAATGACTTGTCTCAAAGAGTTGTGAGTTCAATACCTGGTTACAGCAGAGGTGTACAAAAACTTGGAGAGTTGAGTTAAGGGGAGATAACTGATACTGAGCTATCCAGAAGATCTCCACAGGTGGGCGAAGTAAATGGTTCAGTTTGACATTTCATTCGCCTGAAGGAAGCCGGAGCGTACAACAACATTCCGAGCAATGTTGTAGAGGTATTGACGGCATAAATCAACCCACACATTTTTTTTACTTTACGAATGTGTAAGCAAACAAAAAGCAAACAAGAGAAAGAACACAAGAAAATAACTTTTCATAACAGGTACAATATTTATATTTATAAATGACAACAGTTTTACAATAACTATTAATATAAGTTACTTCCCTTTGACTAGGCTAAAGTTTTTACCACAAAAATATTTTTTATCGGAGCTCTCAAAAAAATGAATTATCTTGTCGTTCAAAATGTTCACTGAAAGAGAGTTTAAAGAATCTTGTAAAGCTGAAAATATGTTGATAAACTTTTAGCTTCAAAGAAGTTGGAGGAGTGAATGTTCAGTTTGTTTTCGTTGCTCGTAGTTGAATAATGTATTGTTCGTACTTATTTTTCATAAGATTCAATAACGTGATTGAATAGATTTAAGTTGCAAAAGTTGGTGAGTGAGTTGTTTCGTTGAAATTGTAGCTTGAATTTCAGTGAAGTTATTTCATGTTAAAGAACTTGAGGTTCTAACTTTGTACTTCGCTGCAGTAATGGTACAAGCGTCGTGAACTCGTTTAGCAAATTCTAGTCGTCGTAAATTCTCACTGACTGGGTTCGCTCCTACCTTCAATTTATATGTTTTTGAATCACGTGATTGGATCCTGGGAGCATTGTTTTTTCGTCAGGTCAAAAACTAGGTTGATGTTATTCGGACGTAGTGGTGAGCAGTTAAACTGTTTTTTTTTTTAAATATCTGTTAACCACTCAGAAAGCGCCTTACAAAACTCAGTCTGGAGCCTGATATGTTTTGTGTTGCTTATTGAGAACAATGTACGTGAAGATATACGAGATAATTTTAATATTTATTGTCCAATGAGAAGTTCAGGTTTTCAGAAACATGTATCAAGATTTGATCCGCTTTTTTGCACGAAAATCGACATTGATGAAAAAGTGATAGCGGACAGCTAAAATGTAAATAGCGTAAATTCAAAAAATGGTTAGTAAGGATGCGCCATTAGTTCTAGGAAGAGCGATAACAGATAGACAACTTGAAAAAAAAACTATTTTCTTGAAAAAAAAAAAACTCTTTTAATAGAAAGGTTTCATAAATTTCAACCGACGGTAAAGTTGAATGTTCGGTCAATGAATGCTGAATATTCCCTTCTTTTCCCGTTTTCTTTTCCTTCTTTTGTTTGTTTTGTTGTGGGGTCGGAATGCCAGTGTTAAACGAATCCCACACACATTAAAATTGAACAAGTGACACGGGCTAAGGCCAGGATTTATTGTTGGTAGATAAAAGGAAAATACAATCGAAGAATCCGAATGTTTCAAATGCCCTGGGTGATCATGATGGTAGTTGACTATTGGTCTTAGTTGCGTTGAAAGTTGATGATGACCGGAGCAACTTGAGTGGTACCGAAGGTTGATAGGCATTGGCGTATTGAGTTGGTACTAGCTGCCAGACGTAGCTCAGGGCAGACGGTCGTTGGTAACCAGAAGATCAAGACGAAACCGCTTGCGAGGTGTCGAAGGACGATACGCAGTCAGCAAAAGCCGATAGACATTTGGCGTGTCGAGGTGGTGCAAGCAGACAGTCTTAGCCGAGGGTAGGTGATTTTTGATCCGCAATATGATGAGTAGCAGGAAGTGAATCCTAAATCACCGAGTGGATTAGTAGAAGACGTGGTCGGCGGGAGTCAGATGGTCGCTGGACCGGATACTACCCCATCATCATCTTCATCATCATCATCATCATCTTATTATTATTATTATTATTCTCCCCCGTCCGTTCGAGGGGCGTCAGGTCGCTGCTAGTTTTATGGTTTAGGAGTGTTACAACAGCGCAGGGCTTTGACGCTACTTCCGGTTATAAATGAAATCATAATTCAATTGATCGTAATAAAACTACGAACAGGAAAGAAACAATATTGGGCTTGGATAACCAGCGTAAATTGTCCCCGAAACAGATGTACAGAATTAATAAACTCGAACAAACTATTCAAGGTTAAATTGAAAGAGTTCGTTTACTGAAGCAAAAAAAACAAAAAAAAAAACAAAAATGCAGAGTAGTATGTCGCAACGATACTTTTGAATTGGAAGAGAAAAATAGACGCTACGTAAAAGAGCAGAAAAATTGTACCGTTAAAGACGCCATAGCGATCGATATAGAGAACGCAGACAATGAGTGCTCACAAGAGAACGAACGATTGTGAAAACAAAAAAACAAAAAACAAAACAAACAAACAAAAAAAAAACAAACGAAATAACTGTGAGTACGACCAAAGATTCTAAGAATAAGAGAAGGCCAAAACAAAAGGAAGAGAGAGAGAGAGAGAGAGAGAGAGAGAGAGAGAGCACTTTTGCGGCTGTAGACTCTTGTATTCAATGTAAATCATCTCCAACTTGCAGAATCAATGTGACGGAATTCGTGAAGCAGCAAAAAATGCCAGCCATCTTACTAAGCATGTACGTCCAAGTGGTATATTGTTTAGAGGCTCAGAACGAGAAATTGGTAAAACGTCTCCGAATTCCAGTCGAGATCGCTACCTTCGATTTTGCGCACATACCACCAAGAAAGGTAAGAATCTCTCTTTCCCCCAGATATGGGCTTAATAACAGGGTAGATATGACATTAGCCATGGGTGGCAATCAGTAAAGAGAAAGATAACCTTGAAGACAAAACCGTATATGACTCTGGCGGGGCACATACTTGAACAGCAACTAAGGTCCCCTCAGCATAATTTCAGGTTATCTATTTAAGAAACACAAATGAGCCTGATAACATGAGCGTACTCACAAACCACCAGTCATGCGGAAGATAAGATTGAGTTTTACTTTTTTACGGTTTATCAACCCTCTGTGAGTTATTTAAAGCCGAAACATATTTCGGACTGTAAGAATAATTCTGTTTCTTTTTATTGCGAGTGAATATTGCATTAACATTTTTTAGGGAATAGCAATGATGTTTCGAGATATGAGCCCTACTATTTAACCTATATCTGGGGGTGGAGATGAATTCAAACACTGAAATTTCACTGATTTGTAGTGTAACTTCATGTCGAAACAGCGTCGATGATTGTGATTAAAGATGGTGGACTTTTGGTAGACCTCCTCGAACTGAAGTGCATTGAAAAAAATGAACGGTGTATTTTTCATGATGGACAGATATTTTGATGTACATTGGGACTACTATTACAATGCAAGTGGTTGGGTGCCGTTTGAAACCCTCTGTGCTAAGATTCCTTTACCTGCTACAAGTGTGGAAGTGGATAAAGGTAGGTTCGAGTGGCTGATCGTGGGTAGGGAAGAAGCTTCTTCTTTTTTTATGTCCCGTGTCTCTTCATGACGCAGATGATCATGGCTCTCCACTTCTCCTTATCCCTTGTAGCTGTCAATAAATTTTGTCCCTTTGCTACTTCTATTCTCAGACCTTGTTCTGTCATCCACTTGCTTAAGCCCGCTAGATAAGTCATGCGTTGTTTCCCCTTGTCTCTCTTTCCCTCTATTCGCCCTGTGAGAATTAGAATCTCTAAGCCCTCCTTTCTCATTACGTGTCCCAGAAATGTCAGCTGCCTCTTCCTGATGTTAAGTATAAGCTTCCGCCTTGTTTGCATCCTTTCAAAAACCTCATCGTTTCTTACACGCTTGGTCCATGATCTTAGCATCCTTCTGTAGAACCGTACCTCCGCTGCCTCGAGTCATCTTTGAGGAGACCGTTCAACATTCACTGCCGTAAAGAAGGCCAGATATCACGTGTCTCCTGAAAATCCCAGGGACAAGGAGGACTAACAGGAGGGCTAACAGGAGGGCCCCGGCGACATATGCCGAAAGATTGTTTTTGCTACTACTTTTCCCCTAATAGAAAACTCAAGAGCTAGAATGTTATTGAATTAGATGTGTGATATAAATGCATTATAATTAAATACGGAAAAGATTCCGGCATGACAAACAATAAAAAACAACAACAAAAAACAAACCCAAAACAACCCAATAAACTATTGTGATATTTTGTCTTTTCATTAGATTTGGGGAATTTGACTTGGTTCGGCTGAGAACTTTTCAACATTCTCCTGTAGGAAAATTTCAGTGAAAGTGTTACAAAATACAGGGTGCGGCTGGTATTTGTGGACAGATTTTATAGATTAGTAAAAAAACTTGCTGAAAAAATGAATATAATTATATTTGATTACAAATAAGTAAACATGAAATTTAGCTAACTATTATTTAATTTTATTCAATAAAACCACCACTAGCATCAATAATTGCCTCTACACGAGGTCGAAATCGACTGCAAGTTCTGATCAATTGGTATTTATTTATGTCAGACATTACTCGAACTATTGCAGCTTTAAGAGAATCTTTGGTGTTATGAGGCTGTTTATTAACCCCCTTCTCAACAACGCTCCACACATAATAGTCTAGTGGATTGAGATCTGGAGAGTTAGGAGGCCAAATGTTGTGTTTGATGTGGTCGTACAAATGGTTAGCCACCCATTCCTGTGTTTGTAGAGCCTTGTGGGATGGAGCCGAGTCTTGCTGGAATAAGTAAGGCCTGCCGTTGCATATGTTGTCAGTCCAGGGCTTGACAACTGTTTGTAGAACCTCAATGTAAGCAGCAGCATTTACTCTATGGCCGTGTGGAAAAAAGAGTGTTGGCATAACATCTCCTTCATTGCTAACAACACCCAATGCCATAACACTTGAAGGAAATTTTGTGCCCATCACAAGGATCTGAACAAAGGCATCTGTCATTTCTTCTGTTAAGTTTTTGATCTTGATCAAAATTGTTCTCATCTGAGAAAATCCAAATCACACCAGCTTCTGAAGGATTCTTAAGTTTGTTTAAAAGCCTTTTGGATCTTTTAAACTGTTTTCTTTTGTTGTCTTTTTCCAGATATAAATTGACGTCTTTTCATCACGTAGGACTTGTATCAAATGTCTTCATGAACACTCTCTCTGATTGTTTTTTTTTCAGACAGATTTTTTTTGGCAGTTGACCTCATTGATTGACCTCGGTTTTCATCAATTGTCTGCTTGACTTCCTGAATAAATTCGGATGTTCTCACTTTATCAGAACCTGCAGAATGTCTTTTACGATTTGATACAGACATTGGGGAACTGTCAGCGTCTTCTAACTCTTTTTGTATCTTGTGGACAAACGATCTTGCAACTCTGAGGAAACGTGCAATATCCAAATCGTTATGATCAGCCTTTACTGCCACAATCACAGCATGCCTTTTCATTTCATTTTTTAATCATAGGGTTTGCCATTCTTGATTTCTGAAAAATAAAAGCATTAGAAGTTAGTGGGAAGCAGTATTAATTTTAAATCTGTATGTCCTCAAATATCAGACGCACCCTGTATATAAATTCGTACTTACTAAAGTTCACCCAATACAGTATTTGGGAGGCAATCAAGGTAGAGGAGTACCGTTAAAATGGGAATATTGAATAAGGTGGGATGTAAATGCATGAGTAAGAAATAGGAAGAGCGTATTATGCGGATATGATAAATAATGATTGAACCATGACTTAAAGAATTTAAGAATGTATATATATCTTACTTATTATAAAACGCAGATTGTGTGTGTGTGTGTGTGTGTGTGTCTGTAACGTTTATATATTGGATCGGATTTCCTACATTTTTCAGCCGATTTCAACAAAACTTCACAGGACTACATAAAATTACCTTGTGGTGGTTATAACAGTGCCAAAAATGGGAAAAATATAATTGTTTTTGCACAGAATCAATTTGAAAACACGATTAAGAGACATCGGGAAAATGGAAGGGGGACAACTCACATCGGGTTATTTGTGTGTGTCGGTTCCTTTAAATATGGGAGCGGATTTCCTATATTTTTCAGCCAATAAAACAAAACTTCACTTTTTTTTTTGGCAGGTAGTGTTTCTTATTCTCTTGCACACTTTTTCTTTATTTTTAACATTCAGAATGCTTTAAAAATTCCATTTACAAGACAATTATTTATAATAAAATTCTATTCAATCGGTAGAGACTCATAACGATTGAAAACAATGTTTTTGTTTGAGTTTGTGTTTGACCAATTCGTAAAAAATAAAAAAAAATAAAAAATTAAGACATGCGTGTCCGTCAACCTTAAACAATAATCTAACGATTTCTACTGATTGTACGAATACAAACATCGGATAAATTCTTTATCTTTAGGGAAAGATAATGAAATCTAAACATACACAAGTCCTAACTAAAAATAATAACCGGAACGGGAAACTACTTTAAATACACATGGTGTCCAATTTTTTTACTGTATTCAATAAGTAAAAATCATAAATTGTAAAAGTTTATTATTACAGAAAGGCTACTAAATGAATAAGATTTGTTAGATCATAATTAATAAACCCAAATAAAGTTAATATTTTTTGTATTAGAAACAACGACTGGAAAATATATTCAAATCAGAATTCTAATTATGAATCACCACAAGCAAAATATGCAATTTTTTTTTTACTGTGTTCAATGAGTAAAAATCATAAATTGTAAAACTAAAAGATTAAAGGCTTCCTACATTTTTCAACCTATTTCAACAAAACTTCACTATTTTTTTTGGCAGGTAGTGTTTCTTATTGTCTTGCACACTTTTTTCTTTATTTTTACATTCAGAATGCTTTAAAAATTCCATTTACAAGACAATTGTTTATAATAAAATTCTATTCAATCGGTAGACTCATAACGATTGAAAACAATGTTTTTGTTTGAGTTTGGGTTTGACCAATTCGTAAAAAAAAAAAAAAAAAAACTAATTAAGACATGCGTGTCCGTCAACCTTAAACAATAATCTTTGTCAATTTTATTTTTCAGTCTTTAGGATGGTGGATACTTGATCTATCTCTTACTGTTATATCCCCGGGCAACGCCGGGCTCTACTGCTAGTATATATATATATATAAGCATTTAAGGACTTTATTGCTATACTCATAGTTGACTATATTTATTTTATATAAAGGTCTTCAATGACTTTTAGCTTTTGCTCATTATTGTTTTTATATAATACAGGTGTATTTTCAACTAATATGCGTCTAATCTGTGAGGTGGAAGTTTTTTTTTTATTGAAGTGGTTTCAACTGTGTGCATATGGTGAAAGATGCTAAATTGCATGTGTAAATTGTTGGCAGAACATGAATTTGGAGAGATAGCAAAAAGATAAACTCTACTAAGAGTTACAAAGGACAGGAAATTGTGGAGAGGCATTATCGCCCATGTCTGGATGAGTGCGTGTTTGGGCAATTTAATTTTTATATTAATCGCATTATCAATTATGTTTGTTCAGTGGAAGTTTCTGATGTAGTTATATAACTTCTGTCATTTGGTGCAGTATTTTTTGTGAGTGTGTAGCGCCAGTTTACAATGTTCAAAGAAGGAGGATCTTTGCTTCATGATGATCATCACGTTTCATTTGCTCTCCTGCACCGTTTCTATAAATATTTTCATGGCAAATGTTCTTTTGAGTGTTGGTACTCCGACTTCAAGAATTTAAGCGCAGTACTAGATTGGCAGCTAGGTCTCATCATTTTACTGTTATAATTTCTAGTTGTAACTATAAATTCTATGCTAACTGTTTATTCTCTCTCACGTCTCGCTTGTGAAATCCTCTTCTAGTTTCTTTTCAACTATGAACTTCAAAGATTAATATTTTAAATGATCAACTTCTGTCTCCGTGAATCCTGTTTTTGTATTACTCTCTCTGTTTCTTTTTCAGTAATCCATTGCGTCATAGTGGATTTATCGCCTTTCTTGGGGGTGAAATGATTAAAAAAAATAATATACCGTATATACTCGTGTAACTAAATCAAATTAAAATCCCTAGTACTATTTCATTTTCAAGCTAATGAAAGAGGACTAGAGATTTTAATTTAATTCTATAATTAAATTTCAAGTTTTTACTGTCTGTTTTGTTAATTCTTGTGTAGCGATGAACCATATTTTTAAATTAGTAAATTAATGATATCTATGCTCTGCAGAATTGTATTGAGCACTGTTTTTTAAAAATAAAAATAATTAATAAGAACACCGGATTGTAAATCTTATTGTTCTTTTTTCTTTAGTTTAATATATATATATATATATATATATATATATATATATATATATATATAAATATATATAAAGAAATAATGATAGAATCAATCAGAAATATTAATGCGATTAATGGCAAAATCACTTCGCTAGTAGAACATAATGTATGCATTAAAATACTGTTAATCCACTGAATGATGTGCTCCTCATTTATAAAACTGTTGTCAGATGTTTCTAGTGTATATTTTTTAAGTTAAGCAAGTACTTTCGAAGATCCACGTCTTCATCGTCAGGCTGTAATTTTTTTCCTTTAAGGTTAAAACTGAAGACAAAATAATTGTTTGTAGACCGGAAGATGTTTTTAAGAATGTGCTATTTATTGATGGTTGTACAATTTCGGAACGTGCGAGTCGCAATGCTGAAGTTCAAAATTTTAAGTGAGAATTTTTATATGAATTTTGTAATATGGTAAATCCACGAATTCTTTTTTTTTTTATAAGTTTTTTCATAAGTAACATATATATATATATATATATATATATATATATATATATATATATATATATATATATGTGTGTGTGTGTGTGTATGTGTGTGAGTGTGTGTGTGTGTGTGTGTGTAAATGTGGATATAAACCAATTAATTAGATATTAGCAACTGACTGTATATACTTGTGTTAGCGTGCATTTTCAGGTAAGCGAATAATTATTTACTTAATTTAATATAAGGTGTGAACAAAATAGTGCTCAATGTGGTTAGACAGAGCTAAGTAATATATATTAATAAATATACATATACATTCATTCATTTAGAGTTTTTTTCTTTTTCTTTTCATCACTTTTATTAGTAAGTATCTCACACTGATAACAGACGATCTGGCTGGAATGGTGAAATATAAAAGCCAGAGCGAAAATCCTTTAAGGATTTTATTTTATTTATATATCTAGCTGAATTCATTTAGAGTTTTTTTTCTTTTTCTTTCCACCACATTTGTTAGTAGGCATACCACACTGCGATAGAAGTTTTTTAAGGAATGGTAAAATTCTGTAAGAGCCAGGGCGCAAATTTACTGTAGATGACTTTGCTATCAATGTCTGGAGAGTGCCTTGAACGCAAGGTCATCAAGAGTAAATTTTCGGACTGGCTCTTACAGAATTTACTATTCCTGACAAAAGATACCTACTAATAAAAGTGATGAAAAGAAAAGAAAAAAAAACAAAACTCTAAATGAATTCGGCTAGATATATAAAAAATATTCAAAAAATTTTAAAATTCCCAGCACTCCTCGTTCGTGCGCATGTGCAGTCATACCAACATAACAAATTTAATCCGATGAAGTCCTGAAGGACGAAACGCATCACAAGTAAACTTTTTCCATTTTGTCATATAATTTCCCCAATATTGTTAATGATATATAATAAATCGTTATCTTATTGTGGAATCGTGAATTCCACCCTTTTGCGTGTGTGTGCGCACGCGCGGACTGCACCCCTTCCTGTCACATTCAGCTAGACATAGTAGTAAACGCCGACGTGAGAAAGGCTGGCTAGCTAGCTACTCCTGATAACGTCTAAAATCAGAATTTGAATTTTCCCCGCGCGTGTCCGGACGTCACAGACGAACAGCGTTTTCAAGTTAGTCGCCGCCCGATTTTCAAACTAAATGATTGACTCATTTATTCCGTGTCCCTAACCCATACGCGGGCCGGAATATCTTAACTAACCAAAACTTCAACATGTCGACCTCACGCATCCTCGTCTTGATGCAAACAAACAGCATGTTGAACCTTTCTCCGTTTTCAGCTAGAAAATGTAGAGTTCTACGACACCGTCGTCAATATATTTTTCCAAGACCAACTTCTCGTCTTGATGCGAACATCTTTCGAACTTTCCTCTATTCATTACCAGAGTTCTACAACACGGTCGCCCTCACACCTATCCAAGACTAATTTCCTCGTCTTGATGCGAACAACTCTGAATTTCCCTTCACTGAAGAAGATTGATAAACTGTTGATACACCTTTGAAACTTCTAACCCTTACGAACCAGTACCTTAAAGATAGCATTACACACACATTATTAAACCTCGCAGTGAGTATTTTTCCTTGTTGTGTATGCTTACACCTTTCATTCAACAAGACATTTTTCCAGAACTTTCTTCCTGAAGAACTTTTCCCGCCTTAGCCATCTTGGTTTTCTGTTTTGGCGCGGAACACTGTCATTCCTTCAGTGACTACTTGTCACAACCTTTTCATTAATTGCAAAGACCCAGTAAATTTACTGATGGTCTCCACTGTCGAGACAATTTACTGGTTTAAAAATAATAAAAGTTTATATTTGTTCTTTTACCAGACTCATTTTGTCGTTTAATCCCGGCTATCTATATTTTACTATTTTTGTGCATGTGTTAAATGACCCCTTTTTCTCACTAAGATCACTCACTCAATATTTTTACTTTGTTTGTGGATTCAATAGTCATAAGTAGTGTCTGGCACAAGGCCACTTTTTAATAAACCAAAACTACATGCTACCGGGTCCGCAACATTATATATAGTGATGTACGGACATAGTTGTGTGTGTGAAGTGAGAGTAAAAAGTGAAAAGGAAAATGATAGATCGAGATGCAGGCAAAAAAAAAAATCAATACACAAGATATAGAATAATTCAGAGAAGACATATCAAGACTATTAAACTTTTAGTATATTAGTTATACCCTGCAGTCTGTTGGTACTATCAATTAGTCTTTAAGACATAAACCTTCACTTCCTTTATACAAAGCCTTCATCACCATCGAGCCATCAATCTATACAAATTGTAATTGAAATTATGAGTGCATTGACCAGCGAGGGAAAAATAATTCCTTCGATTCACGTCATTTCTTGGTCATTAAAAGTCCTTACTGTTCTCGTTTGGAAGGAGATACACGCTCACTTTCTCTCGTCCCACCTGTCTCTCTCTCTTTACGCAACCAACCACCAGCCCACCCACACACACACACACACACACACACACACACATATATATATATATATATATATATATATATATATATATATATATATATATATATATTGTGATGTGGCTTCTGGCAAGATACAACACTTAACTCGATAAAGGTAGTCGTGATAGTAGTATTCAATACTCAGCTAGACACTACAGTGGTATTTTCTTTTCTCCGAGACAATTACCCAGGATTACTTACTATGAATGGATCAGTCCATTCATGATGATAGTAAGGAGGGTAACTGGCTCTTGCCACAACAATACACACACACACACACATATATATATATATATCACATATATATATATATATATATATAAATATAATAGGCTCAAACACTAATATCCCGTGGTTATAATTTAGTAGTTTGGAATAGTAATCACGATCCAATTCAATCAGACCTACAAATTCAAAAAGAAATCGGAATATATATATATATATATATATATATATATATATATATATATATATATATATATTATTTATTTAAAAAACTTGTAACATAAATATGTTATAAAATCACTACAAAATAGCTATCTTGTTTCAACACCTCCGGTGTCTTATCAAGTGATTCTATTCTTATACACCGTATACACCAATTATATATATATATATATATATATATATATATATATATATATATATATATATAGTTCGATTGATGTGAGTTTCACGCTCCCAGCGATCGTCAGACAAAGTCATTCATTTTTAAATTTTTGATTTATTTATGGTTGCATATATCGGTGTTTTTATGGAAGTGGGAGGAGAAATTGTCAATTTTTGTTGTATTGTTTCAAGGATCGAATGTTTTTTCTTGCAGGATTGAACTCTTGTAGTACACGTGATGTTATTGTCTTGCACAGTCTGGACTTGGTTGGTCGTTTACAAACTTATTAGGTCAAGCTTCCGTGAGTGCGCGATAGGAAATCGAATCCGACGTACAGGAGATTGCTTGTTGGGAGTGAGAAAAAATTTTTTTTTTTACTTTCTTTTTCTTGTTCTTCTTCTTCAAACTGACAAGATAATAGGAATGCGACAAAACGGTCGAAGCTTTTCGAAAAAAAAAAAACAGTGTTCCGGCGCAACGTCTAGTGAAAGAAAAAAAAACAAAACCTGTGAGTTGTTACAGTAGGTGGGTTGGTGGAAGGTGGCTAAGGCATCGACATGATGCTACGCTATGGAAAAGACCGGAAACGCGTTCCGAATTCCTCTAAACACAAACACACACACACATACACACACACACACAAACACACACACACAAACACACATGAACAGATTCTTGCACACACGCACAAATACACCAGTCCTAACAACGATGCATTCAGATATGCAGTGCTGTTCGATAAAAGTGATTCACCTGATTTTTTTTACTAAATGTTCTCTTCTCCGATGAAACGAAAGTTGAGCTAAATTCAAAGGATAAGCGATCTAAAATCGAAGAAGAAGCTTTGAAAGCTCTTTGAATTTAGCAGATATGTCAGTGCTGTTTTCGAACTAAAACCTATTTAAAAGACCCTCAGGAGCGAGCAGTACACCTTTTAGATTTTTTTTACTAAAAGGGTGTTCTCTTTTTTATGCAGGATAATGCTCTCTGTCACAAATCAAAATTGATGAAGGAATAACGAAAAGTTGAGGCCGCCCCATCTCCTGACCTCAACCCCAAAAACTTATGGATTTTCAAAGCCTGTACGTTACAATGCTCCGGGTTCTATAGTCTTGGATGGCAACTAAAACTGCGGAAAAATCTGCCTCGTAAGTCATGTATCGAAAGCCTAATTGTGTATCACACATGGCACATAAATGACTGAGTTCAAAATGGAATCGGTCAACCGAGTTCAAATTCTGACAGTGGCGAGAAAACTTTTTTTTATACTAATGATCACCCAATACAAGGCCCAAGAGTCATCAAGGTAGACGGTTCAGTATAATATTGTTTGAGGTAAGATGCTTATAAAGGAAAGATAACGGTTAACTTTATTTTAGTGATTGGGAAAACATTCTGCAATCAGGAACTGGTTTGGAACTTCTTCCTTGGAAAATAAGGATAATTGATTCTTGTGAACATATTCCCAGAAAAAGGTCAGGGGTTGTGGGACTAAGGAATGTAGCTCGTCAAATAGCGACAGTGCAAGAGAATTTTAAAGGAGTTGTTAATTCTGCCTCGTAGACGCTCACAGGCAAATAAGAACTGGTCATCTGCATTCAAAATATGACAGCTTCATATAAGTAGAAAAACCTAGGCCAAGAAGACGCAAGGAGTTGCTCTCCTGGGGTTAGCATCAGTCACGATGACAGATGGCAAAAATATATATATATACACTTTTCATATATATATATATATATATATATATATATATATATATATACATAGAATAGATTTTACCTCATTCAAATAGCTATTTCAACCAAGATTGTCTGTCAACTCAGAAGGAACAGAACTTAAAATTTAAACATTTAAAAATAAAAAGTAAAAAAAAAAGAAAAAAAAAGGCGAAAGAAGAAAAGAAATCTAATCCTCCGTATCATGGTAAGGGATGTGGAGGATCATTTCATTCCTATATTTTAAAATATCAGATCCCAAGGAGGTTTTTGTATATTATTTGAAACAACTAAAATATAATTAAAATAGAAAAGAGTAAATGATGGATGTTTCTCCTTTTTAAAAAGTTCACAAATCTATGCTAGTCATTTAAATAAATAGATAATTTATATAAAGAAAAAAATAACACAAAAATATTTAAATTTAGTTTTGTATGTAAAGTGTAAAGTCTAAAATTAACATTTAAAATATATAATAAAAATAATAAAAATAATATAATAAAAAAAGATAAAATTGCAAAAAATAAATAAATAATTAACGTTTAACACACACACACACACATATATATATATATATATATATATATATATATATATATATATAACCAAAACTAATATTAATGTTTAAATGGCGAGACATCCAACCAAATGCAATTCAAATAATATACAAAACCTCCGAATCCGTTAAATGAAATGATCCTTGTTTAAAGTTTCTGCCGTAATTCTTATTTTTACTACAAATCTGACAGAAGATTAAAAAATGTTGTTCTTGTTTTTTCAGGACAAAATAAGACAGAAATTACAAAAATAACAAAAAAAAAAAACAAAACAAAAAAAAACTTAAGGAGAAAACAAAATGCAGATATCTAAATCGGTAAATAACGCAAAGTACTCGATGCATAGCGTAAATATTATCGGTCCTGACCTGGCTGCTCGGCTTCAATCAATTTTCCAGCGCAGTAAGGTTGCCTCTCTGTGCTTTTTCTATAAATATTTTCATGGTAATTGTTCAGATGGCCTCTTCACTAGACTTTATGAATTTAAGTGCATTACTAGACTGTCGTCGAAAGCTCATAAATTTGTAGTTGAGCTGGCTGAGATATAGCTGTAAGTTCTATGCTAACAGTTTATTCTCTTACACTTCTCACTTGTTTGGATGTTCTCACTTTATCAGAACGTGCAGGATGTCTTTTTCGTTTTGATACAAACATTGGGGAACAGTCAACGTCTTCTCTTTTCGTATCTTGTGGACAAACGATCTTGCAACTCTGAGGAAACGTGCAATGTCCAAATCTCTATGATCAGCCTATATAAATAAATAATTACGACTCCATGCTATCCAGCCAACTTTAATCTGCAAAGATTTAAAAGCAATGTCAGTCGCTATCTGCTGTTATTCGTTTTTTCTCTTTTCGCTCGTTATTAAGACTTCTGTTCCACACCATGTGACCCCTTGTGTCTTAGTGGCTTTACTACCTTGCATGGGGTGATATTGATTAAAAAAATAAGAGAGGTCAAGATATGGCAGTAACACAGACCAATGAACGACGAAAAGATCAGATCCAAACAACAACTCGGAGTTTCTTCCAAAGGGATCGTCAGAAGAAAAAAAAAGTGGAAAGTGTAAACAGCGTGTTTAAATTCCATCCAAGTTTGCTACGTCCAAGAAAGGCATGACTTCATTTCTTCTTCCCCAGCTATGGGTCAAATAGCAGAGTAAACTGGACTCTAACATTGGGCGGTTGTAAGTATAGTATTGATTGATTGATTCGTTCTCTAGATTTTATCAACTCTTTGCAGGTTATTTAAAACCAAAAATATTTTTTAGGATGTAAGACTTTTTGAGAGATAATAATGATTTAGTGATATGTCTTACTAATTAACCCATAGCTGGGGGAGAAGAAGTGAGTTGATACCTTTCCAAATGTTGATTTTAGCGCAACTGAATGTAACGAACCCAATTGGACTTGGAATTCGGATCTTCGATTAAAAATGTCGAGCCTTTATCCATGACACCATCCGCACATCCAAGCTTACAGCACCTTGTATTCCCAAGCGGTCACCCATCTAGGTACTGATCAGGCTTGGTTAAATATAATGAACCTGGTTGGACTTAAAACTCGGCTCTCCGATTAACAATTCCGAGCCATTACATCACCATTACATTACCACCACCGAGCCATTACACGCTGTAAGCTTTGTATGTGCAATACAAGCTTACTGCACCTGGTATTTTCAAGAGGTCAACCATCTAGGTAGTAACACAGCTCGACGTTGCTTAACTTCGATGATCATCCAGGAACCAGTGTTTCAACGTGATATGGTCGTAAACCGGAGTAGGTCTAACAGAAAGATCAATCTGAATTCAAAACCACGAGAAAAGGCAACGGTTTTGTTTGGTCTGGTTTATATTGTTTTACGGCATATCAACCTCAATGGGTTATTTAATGCCGACAAAATTTTTAAAATAGATTCGTATGAATAGAATATGTATTCTTTGGTTTAGATTGGTTTGGTTTATTTTGTTTTACGGCATATCAACCTCAATGGATTATTTAATGCCGACAACATTTTTAGAATAGGTTCGTATGAATAGAATATGTATTCTTTGGTTTAGATTGGTTTGGTTTATTTTGATTAACGGCATATTAACCTCAATGGGTTATTTAATGCTGACAAGACTTTTAGGATAGATTCGTATAAATAGAATATGTATTCTTTGGTTTAGATTGGTTTGGTTTATTTTGATTAACGGCATATTAACCTCAATGGGTTATTTAATGCTGACAAGACTTTTAGGATAGATTCGTATGAATAGAATATGTATTCTTTGGTTTAGATTGGTTTGGTTTATTTTGATTAACGGCATATTAACCTCAATGGGTTATTTAATGCTGACAAGACTTTTAGGATAGATTCGTATGAATAGAATATGTATTCTTTGGTTTAGATTGGTTTGGTTTATTTTGATTAACGGCATATTAACCTCAATGGGTTATTTAATGCTGACAAGACTTTTAGGATAGATTCGTATGAATAGAATATGTATTCTTTGGTTTAGATTGGTTTGGTTTATTTTGATTAACGGCATATTAACCTCAATGGGTTATTTAATGCTGACAAGACTTTTAGGATAGATTCGTATGAATAGAATATGTATTCTTTGGTTTAGATTGGTTTGGTTTATTTTGATTAACGGCATATTAACCTCAATGGGTTATTTAATGCTGACAAGACTTTTAGGATAGATTCGTATGAATAGAATATGTATTCTTTGGTTTAGATTGGTTTGGTTTATTTTGATTAACGGCATATTAACCTCAATGGGTTATTTAATGCTGACAAGACTTTTAGGATAGATTCGTATGAATAGAATATGTATTCTTTGGTTTAGATTGGTTTGGTTTATTTTGTTTTACGGCATATTAACCTCAATGGGTTATTTAATGCTGACAAGACTTTTAGGATAGATTCGTATGAATAGAATATGTATTCTTTGGTTTAGATTGGATATTTTGTTTTATTCAACCTCAATGGATTATTTAATGAATTTTTAGAATAGAAATATGTATTCTTTTGGTTTAGATTGGTTTGGTTTATTTTGATTAACGGCATTTAACGGCAATATTTAATGCCTCAAGACTTTTAGGATAGATTTAATAGAATAACAACATTTTGATTAACGGCATATTAACCTCAATTGGTTATTTAAGGTTCGTATGAATAGAATATGTATTCTTTGGTTTAGATTGGTTTGGTTTATTTTGATTAACGGCATATTAACCTCAATGGGTTATTTAATGCTGACAAGACTTTTAGGATAGATTCGTATGAATAGAATAGAATTCTTTTTGTTTAGATTGGTTTGGTTTATTTTGTTTACGGCATATCAACCTCAATGGATTATTTAATGCCGACAACATTTTTTAGAATAGGTTCGTATGAATAGAATATGTATTCTTTGGTTTAGATTGGTTTGGTTTATTTTGATTAACGGCATATTAACCTCAATGGGTTATTTAATGCTGACAAGACTTTTAGGATAGATTCGTATGAATAGAATATGTATTCTTTGGTTTAGATTGGTTTGGTTTATTTTGTTTTACGGCATATTAACCTCAATGGGTTATTTAATGCTGACAAGACTTTTAGGATAGATTCGTATGAATAGAATATGTATTCTTTGGTTTAGATTGGTTTGGTTTATTTTGTTTTGTTTGTTCAATGGGTTATTTAATGCCGACAACATTTTTTATTGCTGGTAATATTTTGTTTTTGTCAAAAATCTGTTTCTGGTAATATATTTCTTTCAAAATTGTATTGCTAGTAATAATTTTTTCAAGAAAGTATTGCTGGTAATAGTTAACTATTTGCCCATAGCTGGGACCCTAACAGGTGCTACCATCCCGGGTCAGGGTAGACTTGGGAATACCAGCAATTAAGAGGTGGTTCCACGCTCATCAAAACCTCCTGATCAGAGGCCTTGCTGCTGGACGTAGTTTAACGTCTTACCCAGGACGAAAAGGGCAACAGAGAACCCTTTCAGTATTTTTATCAGTAGTATACAAATTCATAGATATTAAAGAAAAAGAAGCTGTGGAGAGCCATTATTGCTTATGTCTTAAAGGATAGGGCATTAAACTGAGGTGAAAAATATGCGGCGTTTAATATGTGAAAAGATGAAAGAAATTACATTGCGCAAGAGAATTCGGGAAAGAAATACAGGAATAAAGAAATGCATATGAGGAAAGATACAAAGAAATAATTTACAAAAGAGATGAACGAAGGAATAAAAAAAATCGATACGTAAATAAAGTAAAAGGACATAAAAGACGAATAAATAAAACCCCCAAAAATATAAAGAAATAATGAAAGGTAAAAAGTATATGATGTGGTAACGCAGTTTCAATGAGCAGAAAGAAAGACAATACATAAATCAATCTCTAAGTAAATCATAGATATTAAAGAAAAAGAAGCTGTGGAGAGCCATTATTGCTTATGTCTTAAGGGATAGGGCATTAAAAAATATTTGCTTTGAAAAATTTCACCTGTTATTAACGAAGCAAATGCCGAATTTTGAATACTGCTTTCAAGCTAGGCGTTGTAAGTATGGTGATGAACCTTCTGACTAAAATCCGCCAGTAATAGACAGTTTAACGTAGTAAACGGTGACAATATTGAAGTCAATGTAAGTGAAAGGGTCGATCTGTTACGCTAAAAAAACAACAAAAAACAAAAAATAACGACAACAGTGTTTCACCGACACTTTATATTCTGATATCTGAAGAAACTGAACAGAACGCTTCAATTATTTACACTTTGATCGTTTGTAGCAAGAACAATAAAATGTTGTTTTATAGACGCTTTTTGCAAAGTATTTCGGATATTTTCGACACAAACGCTAACGTCTCGCTTGATGATAGCTATTATTTCCCCCTCTTCTGTTGTTGTTTTTTTTTATCGATTTTACCCACAATTAAGAGATGATTCATCTGTATCATAAATATAGCATTATTTGTCGCTTATTGCCGATAAGTAATTCTATGACTGACCTGTCTGAACGGACTTGAGAAGTGTAGCACTTTGATGCAACACAATGAACGGTAGAACGGGGCTCGCATCATGGTCAAGCTGAGGCTTTATCAGCACTCCTCTGCTAATACTATGATATATTTGTTTTTTTTTTAATCGAGATCACCCTAAGCAAGGCAATAAAGACGCAAAGGTTTACTGGATATGGAAGAATTAGAAACAACAGTACTAGTGAGCGAGAACAAAAAGAGTGATCAGGAGGACAGTAGATAGCGATTGATATTGCATTTGAATTTTTGATGTTGGCTGGAAAGGAAGGAGCGGAAGGGCGATCCACTAGCGAGAAATGTGAGAAAAGAAACTGTTAGCATGGATTTTACGGTTGCAGAGAAGCAACCTTACGGCGTTGGGAAAGTGAGTGAAGCCGAGACGCCAGATCAGGACCAATAATATTGCTGATTCTTTGGATTTTATCAAAGAGCTCTAGATAAATAGCAAGAGCACCGGCTGCACGTGGCAACAATATTCTTATCCTGAACGAATGGTAGACTTATAGATATGTAGGATAGATTCTGGGAGAAAAATTGAACCAATTTTCTTAGCAGCTGACCTAGTAACAGATTCAATATATATATATATATATATATATATATATATATATATATATATATATATATATTCCACATCATGTCAACGGAGAACATTAGTCCGAGAAGACGCAAAGAGTAACTCTCGTGGAGGTTAGCATCAGCCATGCTAATGGAAGGCGGAGGGAGGAGCTTCTCAGATGAATAACAGAGAGCAGTTTAGTTTTGGAGGCGTTCAAGACATCCTTTGCTTCACTTAAAAACTGACTGAATATCGTTTTTGATATCAGGTGCCATTTTGACCTTATCAATCTGATCAGACTTACTATCGAAACAGGAGTAAATGGTTGTGTCGCCAGATTAGATACCGAGTTGAGAGCTGATGCCATCAGAAAGTCATTAATATAGCAGGAGTACCAGGCCATATGTGGCAGCAATATTCTAAGCATAGGCGAATGGCAGACTTATAGATATGTAAGATAGATTCCGGAGAGAAAAATTGTCTAGCACGTCTAGAACAAACGTTCTTATGTACTGACCTAGCAATGGATGCAATAGTCATTCCATTTCATGTAAGCCGAGAACGTTAGCTTGAGAAGGGGCAATGACACACTCTCCTGGAGGTCAGCATCAGCCATACTGATGTAAGGGAGAATAAGGTCTTTCCATTGATTAGTAGAGAGCATCAATACATCATTTGCCTCAGTTAAAAACAGACTGAATTTTGACCTTATTAATCTGATCAGACTATCGATACAGGAGTAAATAATTGTGTCATCAGAGTAGATATCAAGTTGAGAGTTAATGCCATCGGAAAGTCATTAATTGTTATGGTCCAAGGAAGAACAACACGAACACAAGAGTAAAAATAACGAAGGTATATTACACGAAATAATAACAGATGTGAAAGGTGTTAGTATGACTGTCAGTCTGGTTTGGAGTGAACTACTATCGGCTCGACACGATTCGGTATCTAGCCACCCGACCGCGCGAGGGTTGCATGTGGCACAAGGCCGAGTTTAACGTGGATTTCCCGAGCCCGTAGGCTCGGCCAAAAAATGCCTGTAGAACCCGTATAAACGGCATTGGGTTGGTCAACCTCCCCGAACGAGATTCTGGACTTCGGGGGAGCCTCGTCCGGGTTCCTCTCCGCTCAGAGGCAGAGAGTTCGACCGTCAAGCCGAGAAGCTCGGCTCGATTCGGTATCTAGCCCCCGCCCCACACGAGTGTTGCATGTGGCACAAGGACGAGTTTAACGTGGGTTTCCCGAGCCCGTAGGCTCGGCCCCAAAATGCCCGGATAAACGGGATCGGCTTGGCCAATCTCCCCGAACGAGACTCTGCCCTTCGGCGGAGCCTCGTCCGGATTCCTCTCTGCTCAAAGGCAGAGAATTCGACCGTCAAGCCGAGAAGCTCGGTTCGACTCGACCCTCTCTCTTGAGAGGCGTAGTATACATAGTGTTAGGAAGAGTTCATTTTGTAGTTATAAGGGCCCATGACATTAATAAAAATGAAAAATTAAGTAGGACCAAGGATGTGTCCCTGGGAGACATTCGCATTAGCACGAAAGGATCTAGATTTAACTTACATTTCAAAATTTGAGAAGAAAAAACTGTATCAGTTCAAAGATTTATTCGGAGATACCATAACATTTCAGTTCACGGAGAAAATCTCTATGACATATCCTGTTGAAAGCTTTTGAGATATGCAACGCTACAGTCCGGATGTCACCCTTTTCATCTAGAGCAGCGTTTCTCAACCGGGGTTCCCCGAGACCCTAAGGTTCTGCAAAAGGCCCCCAAGGCTTCCGCGAGAACAGGTGAGATAAGCTAATGCACTTTTGACTTTTTAATTAATTTCATATACGTAATATTACTAAACACACACACAATTATATTCTTGGTTATTGTAATATTGCAATATTAACATTATCCTATCTAACCTATTATGTTATTAAAAAATATGACAATCATAAACAAACAGTATGAATTTTATTTAGCATTACCGAAAAATATTTACGAGAAAGAGAATTGATTAACGAGCATTTGCGCAAAATATTTTCATTCTTATAGACTCCAAGTTCTGGATTAATGCGGTTAGTCTGGTTGGCCTTTGGTAGTGAGTCCAACCCTCACACGGTACTACATCCAAAATTTTTATTATTATTATTAGATCCTTTAGAAAGGTAAGCGTATACATCTCTGCATTCTGTCTCCATTGATAGATCTCATGACAAAAAAAAATGACTCGATCCTAGTTTACAATAGTGGTTGACAGGAGAAAAGAGCAGTCAGGAAACTATTCTCATCTTAACTATCAGCTAAGATAGTGATTTTCCAAGCGTAGCTTGGATGTGGCACAAGGCCGAAAGTAAGGGGCACCCAGTGAAGATCGAACTCACTACTCAGTCGTAATTGTTTTAGCGAGACAAGCTTGCTAACCATTACACCACTTCGAGGTGCCTTAGCTATTTCCCAAGCGTAGCTTAGATGTGGCAAAGCCCGAATGCATGGGGCATCTAGTGAGGGTCGAACTCACTTTTCAGTTGTAACTGATCTAGCGAGGTAAGCTTGCTAACCATTACACCACCTCGAGGTGCCCCTATCAGCTAAGACATAGTTACCTCGGCTTAGAGCAGCGTTTCTCAACCTGGATTCCGCAAAAGGTCACCAAAGCTTCCGCGAGAACAGGTGAGATAAGCTAATGCACTTTTGACTTTTTATTCAATTTTCATATACGTAATATTATTAAACACACACAATTATATTCTTGGTTATTGTGATATTGCAATATTAACATTATCCTATCTAACCTATTATCATTGGGGATATATTTAGTGATATCTTTACGGTGCCAGTATAAAACTACCTTCATTTTATTTAACAAGTATCATGAGCAAATACAGAAATCGTCTCCTCTAAATTAAGAATGAAATCTGTGGGTGTCTATCTAAAGTTCGACCTTGAATTAAGTATTTGTGTAGCAAAAACAGGCACAGTCTTCACATTAAAGAAGAATTGTTTCACTTTATCAAATGGCTATAAAAGTAACATTTTCTTAGCCCATTTATTGGTTCACAGGATTTTGCCTTGATTTAGCTTATGTCTTTTCAACATTGCCAATAAAGGATAAAGAAATAAAAAAACCTGATGCAGCAATTATCTGTTTTCGTTCTGTTTACATCTATATTATATGTATAAGATATTGGTTACTTATGGGTTTTTTTACGTTTGAGTTTAGAATTATTTTGTGTGAATGAACGAACAGTATGAATTTTGTTTAGCATTACCGAAAAATTAAGTAAAAAAGTATTAATTTATCCTTAAACCAGTTATTCAAATATATATACTATAATATTTACCACGTGAACTACAATGAAAATAAAATGAAAAAGATACGTTATCTAATTTTGTTTTTGCACAAGGGTTCCTTGAGACATGTAATTTATTCTAAGGGTTACACAAGAGTAAAAAGGTTGAGAAACGCTGATCTCGAGACTGATAGGGCGTTTCTGCAATTATCAGCAGTTGACCTGGAGAAACAAAAGCCATATTGCTTATTTGAATAAAAAAAAAGCCCTATGATGAGAGATGCTTAACCAGTTCAGCGTTGATTAGAGCCTCTAGGAGTTTTCCAAAGAGAAAGAAGGCTAATAGGCCGATAGTCGGAACGGTTCACCTGAGTTCGTAAAAAAATGGAACAATAGATGATGACATCCAGCAGGCGGGAAAACGAGAAGCAGCGAAGCATTTATTATACAGTTTAGAGAGAACAGGAGCCAGTTCCGGGGTAAACTTCTTAGTGACTATTACAGGGATACCACCAGGTCCACATAGGATGCGGGGATTTAGGTTAGAGATGACAGCAGAAAACATGGAAGAGGTTACAGTGAGTCGCCCGTATTCGTGGGGTTTAGGGAAAAGAATAGGCCGCGAATAGTTAGAATCCGCGAATACTTGTCCCCCCCCCGACCTAAAAGTGCTTATAAGTACCTATTTTGTTTGTTAAAACCCCATATGTCTTAAAATTTCATCCTAAACACTTTATAAACATTTCAAACCCTTTTAAAAACATTTTTGAAAAATAGTATTGGTAACCATACACTTAGCGTAAATTTTTTTTAATATGTACAATAACCGTTTTTTAAAAAAAAAATTTATTAGAACCTCTAGGAATTTCTCAAAGAGATAGACGGTTAATAGGCCGATAATCGGATGGTTCACTTGAGTTTTAAAAAATGGAACAATAGATAATGACATCCAGCAGGCGGGAAAACGAGAAGCAGCGAAGCATTTATTATACAGTTTAGAGAACAAGAGCCAGTTCCGGGGTAAACTTCTTAGTGACTATTACAGGGATACCACCAGGTCCACATAGGATGCGAGGATCTAGGTTAGAGATGACAGCAGAAACCATGGAAGAGGTTACAGTGAGTTCCTCGTATTCCTGGGTGTTAGGGACCAGAATCAGCCGCGAATAGTTAGAATCCGCGAATACTTGTCCTCCCCCCACCTAAAAGTGCTTATAAGGACCTATTTTGATTGTTAAAACCCCATATGTCTTAAAATTTCAACCTAAACACTTTAGAAACATTTCAGACCCTTTTAAAAACATTTCTGAAAAATAGTATTGGTGACCATACACTTAACGTAATTTTTACAATAACCGTTTTTAATTACGCATAGATCGATACAACCATTGAAAGTACTGTATAAAATGTGTGTAATGAGACAGAAGATATAAAGTTTAAAACATTTTCTAAAAACATGACTTAGCATAAGACCCACTTTTAAGACCCCAGCCGCAGCCCTTAACAAAGAACAAACCCCAAGCACTACGCATGTTTTTGCGTTTGTTTTTTTTTTACAATGATGAACTTGGATTACTACCACACGCAAAAGACAATGGTTAAACATAAGAAAAATTAATTCCATTAATATGACGAAATAAACCTCCTTCGCCTAATGAAGGTCACAAGACCCGAAACCAGTGTAGCAAAAAATATGGAAAATAAACTACAATATATATTAACAAAATTCCACATTATAACGAATAACGCTTGCGGCCTCTCTGTTCTCTTTAGTGTATATATATATATATATATATATATATATATATATATAAAAGTGAACATAGAAGTCAACACTTAGAGGCGACAGTCTGTTTCATGCTATATGCAGACGATTGCATATAACATGAAACAGTGTTGACTTCTATGTTCACTTTTATATTTACACACGCTCTATCTCTGATATTAAGCACTTAAATATAGCACGCCATAATACTATATTTCTTCATATATATATATATATATATATAATTCGCAAACAGTACTGTTTCGCGGTATCACAGCTTTTCAGTGCGAGTTGACATCCGAATTCCTGGATAGAAACTCAACCGATTTGGTGTCAGTCAGAGTCTCTACCATTGAGCTATCTTCACTCGACGGAATGAGTCAGTCAAATCTAGCGTATTGGTTTTACAAACGTAAACAAACGCCAAGCAGCCATAGTGCTCCATTCATTTTACTGAAGGGCTTCGCATTTACGCAGTTGACCGTTGTTTTTAGAATTAGCTTGTCATTCAACAGTGCTCAGTAGAAAAGGGCTAAGAGAATGATGTAAAGGATCTTTTTTTCCACTTTTTTTATACACGTTTCTTCAAAAATTGTTCTTCATATAAATAAAAAAAGATATAACGCTATTCCATATCTATCTATTTGTCTGTGTGCATATATATATATATATATATATATATATATATATATATATATATATATGAATTCCCAAGACGATAGAATCCAGGTAGAACTCAATGTTCAGGACAGAGTAGACAGAGTAAGAATATAATATAAAACGCTCAAACAGTAATATTCCATGGTTATAATTTATGACATTGGAATCGAAATCACGATCCAGATCATCGTTTTTGAAGGTCTGATGATTTGGAATGTGATTACGATTCCAATGTCATAAATTATAACCATGGAATATTACTGTTTGAGCTTTTTATTATATATATATATATATATATATATATATATATATATATATATATAGTTTTGTGTGTGTTTTACTAACTTTTTACTAATTGCTCATCCAATACAAGGCCAAAGACCCACAAATTGTAGAGGGTTACTGAAAAAAAAGGCTTGTTTATGATGATATGTTGGAAAGATAACGCTTGACTATAGACTTGCAGAAACCGGGAAAGCATCCTCTCGGGAGAGTGTTTCACAAAGTGTCTACTCTTTCGAAAATAACTGTGCGAATTGAACCTCCAGTTCACAATCAAAATAGAATAACAAGATAATTTTCAAAAATCTGGACGGAATCGAAAACAGATTTTTGGGCAACGTTGTCCCTTTTCCAACAATGACTAGTAAGTAATTGTGCAAATATGATATTTTGTTGCATGATGAAAGGTATAGAATGTACATACGAACTTTGAATAAGATAAACAAAAGAAGTGGGGTTCGTATGCGAACCGCCCTAACCATAAATTAATTGCCACTGTTTTTTGGAGAGAGAAAAACCTTCCATCCAAAACAAGTGAGAGATAGATAGGAAAAAAAACTAGATGAGAGGGAAATAAAAATAAAAAATCTGCATCAAGATAAAAGTATAAAAAGGAGAATGGATATCACGCAAGGAATCGAAAATAAAGCCTGAGGCCGGATGTTGCAATCATTAACCTAGTTAAGAGCAAGATACTTTGCCTGTGTTGGGTGCCAAAGCAAATTTCGCTCATTTACCGACTTTTCAAGACACGGAAAAGCTACTCAAGACCGACTCCCTCCACAAAAACGCTCCACTTTTTACCCACCTTGGACAAAAATCTGTTGTCGAACTATTCGAATTTATAAAAAAAAAATTATTCCGTTTTCAGTGACACTCGTCAGATAGATACTTTCATCTGGATGTCATGAACGGTTCTAAATTGGCATTCCATTTCTTTTAGTAGGCTCTGCATTTCTTTCCATCCAAGGCTATAGAACATGGTATGTCCCGCTATTTAACCATTTGAAAAACAAACAAACAAACCAACCTCTTTTGTGTTACTTTTTATCATTTCAAACCCCAACGTTCATGATAAGTGCAATTCCACAATACAAAAATCGACCTGACCAATAACGGCAACGCAAAAGATGGTCAGACAACATCAAAGGGTGAACTGGCATGACAGTGTCGGGACTCTTGAGAGCCACTGCCAACAGATCATCCTGTTGTCCTTAGAAACGGTTGAAGCAGTCAGTGGACTAATGATGATGATGATGATGATGATGATGATGATGATGAATCTAGCTAATACTAACAGACTAAATACAAACAAATACGACCTGTACTAACAATACTAACAGGCTGAAATTTAAAAGATAAAAAATTGCTGATTTTGACACCAAATAACGCAACAAAAAGCAACCATCTCATGTGTCCTGTTTTAGAAGCTTTTATTTAATTATATACGACAGCAAGGCCTCTCTCTAATCAGGAGGTTTTGAGGAACGTGGAACCACCTCTTAATTGCTGCTGTTCCCAGTTCAACCCTGACCCGGGTTGTAAAAATAGGTTTTAATACTAGAAATACTTTGTATAAAAAAAATTATTACCAGTAATTAATACATTTTTGAAAAACAAATATTACCAGCAATACATTTTTGAAATATTACCAGCCAAGAGAAATACTTACCAGAAATAGATTTTTTTTGAATGAAAAAAATATTACCAGAAATAGATTTTTGGAAAAGAAATTACCATTCTGGTATTATTCTGGAAAGGGCTTGGTCAATATGCCAAATAAGCAAAATGTTGCATACCCACCCACCCCCTCTCGTTCTGGGGAAGTCTTAGCCACTGCGCTAAATAAACAAATGTTGTATACTCTTCCTTGTTGGAAGCGGGTGCTGGTTGACGGAGTCGATTCCATAACGTTATATGTTTTCTCTTGGCCGGGTGATCGCTAGTTAGTTTGTTCGGGGCTAAAATGAGAACTTCAACAAAAGTGAGTTTAAACTTATCTGTGTTATTAAACGTGTAAGTTTTAACGAGTCAGTGGTATCGCTCCATGACCATCACTGGGGAGCAAGTTCCATACACGAATATAACGCGTCTGCATTGTTCGACGCGTAAAACTTAACTCCCTGACATCACTTTCGATGTCTCTAACAATCCCACGTTCTGTTCAGCCAATCAAAATCGACATTCCTATTTTGTCTACCATCTGGCCATAAAGGTCAGTCTGAGAAAGTTTGCGTTAAAACACACAGCCACTAAAAATTAATACTCTGAAATTATTATTTAACATTATTATGATGAATGAGGTGGGTGATATTTTTTATACTATTGTTCACACAATACAGGGTACAAAATCCACTAAAGAGTTACTGAATTAATTTGTTTTTAGGGCATGATTGATTTGTTTTTTTTAAGGTTTGTCAACCCTTTTGTGGATTATTTAAAGCCTAAATATATTTCAGATTGTAGGAGGTTTCTTATAAGTACTCGGTTTTTCCAAGTGATCCCTGGTCTAATTACTGACCAGACTCGAAGCTGCTTAAATTCGGTGATGGAACGAGAACAGTATTGCATAAAGGGAGGAAGAAAGGAGCGCATATTAGGAGGATATCTACGTAAGAAAAAGGTTGATTCTAGACTTTTCAGGTAAATAATATCAGGCAAAAATGAAATGTTTCGCTGTATTCATTGCCTTAAAAGCTTAACTCAGTGATAAAGATACAGCTTTTTTCCTGAAAGTTGAACTATCTTTCGTTATCAAAGTTCAGAAGGGACTGGAGGATTCTGACGTGTTCCAGTAGAAAAAGCTCAACTCAAAATGCAAAACGCATGATAGTGGTCCTAAATTCATTAGGGCATCTAATTTTGTAGGTGGAGAAAATAATCGCTAAGAGCCCGGGAAAGGCAATCAGAGCCATTTCAAACGACCTCATGTGCACCACCAGAAGAGTTATGAATGAAGACATACGGAGATACGCAGGGGTCAGCTCATGTCGGAAGAGACAAGAGGGAATCGTTTGATCCGTGCGAAGCGCTTGTTGAGCAAGCTCAAACAACAAGAGCTTGGAATGCTATGTTTTTTTTTTAATTCCGATGAGAAAAACTTTGATCAGGACGAAAAGGTAAATCGAACGAACGACAGATCTGACTGAGGTTCTAAGGGTCATGCATGCAAAGTTCTCAGCAACTGCAATGTTTCTGGGAGCCGTCAACAATAAGGGAATTACCATATCTCTTCACTTCTTTCCCTGGGGCTTATGTGTTAATGATACTATATATCATTTGTGTGTGTGTGTGTGTGTGAGAGAGGTCAGCGAACACAACGGGAGACCGGAAGAGAGAGAGAGAGAGAGAGAGATCAGCATACACTACGGAAGACCGGAAGAGGGAGAGAGAGTTCACAATCGAAGACCGGAAGAGAGAAAGAGAGGGGGAGAGATAGAGAGAGAGAGACCAGAAGAGAGAAAGAGGAAGAGAGAGAGAGAGAGAGAAAAGAAAAAGAAAGAGAGGGGGTGTTGAGCGTACACAACGGAAAACCAGAAGAGAGAGAGAGAGAATTCAGCCTACGCAACTGAAGACCGGAAGAGAGAGAGAGAGAGAGAGAGAGAGAGAGAGAGAGAGAGTGAGAGAGAGAGAGAGAGAGAGAGAATGTCGGCGTACGCAACGGAAGACCGGAATAGAGAGAGAGATAGACAGATAAAAAGAAAGAGTGTTCAGCATACACAATGGAAGACCTGAAGAGAGAGAGAGAGAGAGAGAGAGAGAGAGAGAGAGAGAACGAAAAAGAGAGAGATCAGCGTACAAAATGGAAGACAAGAAGAGCGAGAGAGACAAGTTTAGCATATGCAAAGGAAGACAGAGAGGGAGAGAGGGAGGGAGAGAGAGATTTCAGTGTACGTAACGGAAGACGGAGTAGAGAGAAAGAGAGAGAGAGAGAGAGAGAGAGAGAGAGAGAGAGAGAGGTCAGCATTCGCAACAGAAAACCGGAATAGAGAGGCAGATAGACACATAAAAAGAAAGAGAGTTCAGCATACATAACTGAAAACCGGAAGAGAGAGAGAGAGAGAGAGAGAGAGAGAGAGAGAGAGAGTTCAGCATGCGCAAAGGAAGACAGAGAGAGAGATAGAGAGAGAGAGAGAAAGAGAGAGAGAGAGAGGGAGAGAGAGAGAGTTCAGCTTACGAAACGGAAGTGTTCAGTGTACACAACGGAAGACCGGAATAGAGAGAGTGAGTTCAGCCTCTCTCACCCCCGCCAAACCAAACCGTATAAAATCTCTCTGCCATCAGGACTATGTCTAAAATTGATAAAGATCATCTGATTCGAATCTGTCACCGTTTGTCATCACTGCCAGCGGTCGATTCATTGAATAGGTATGATAAAAGGATTATCAAGATTATTTACGCCAACAATTTTCTTTTCAAATAAGGCTTTTCTTTCATGAATTATGCGTCTTTTTCTAAGTTAGTGCAAATGTATGTCCACACACACACACATACACATACACCCCCCCACACACACATATATATATATATATATATATATATATATATATGTCTGTGTGTGTATGTATGCAAGTATGTGCTAAAAAGGAACCAATCTAGTTCAATTAATGCAGCCGTTGGGTAAACGTGAACAGAGTGGCACAAGAGAAGACAAACTTGTTCACGACAAATTAAATTGTGGCCCGTGGACGACACACTTAAAACAAACACTGTAAAACGCGAAAATGACCGCTCTTCGATCATTTTAACCAAAATCAATTAATATCAAGTAGTTAGGTCTATTCATGTGCCAACCAAGACGTCGGAATAAAAGTGAAGGCTTTAGAATAAAGAGAAGAAATCTTTGCAAACGTCTGACACTGCATCATTCGTAGTAACGCCGATTATCATACGCGGATAAAATAATATACATTTTATTAACTGGAAAAAGGAGGATTATATTCTGAACTAGGAGCGGCATATATTAAAAGTAAAAAGTAAAAGTAAAAAACTGACATACCCCATGGTTAAAACGTGTCTGGGGTCTAGTCTGACAGGTTCTACAATGAGCTTGTCGTTTTTCGTAAATGCTCTGACTTCGGGTCTACTGTAGGCTGTGGTCTACTCTATGTTAGGGTCTACTAAGAGCTGGGGTTTACTCTGAGTTAGGGTCAACTATGGTCTGGGAACTAATGAGTTTGAGTCTACTATGGGCTGGGGTCTTTTCTCAGTTAAGTTCTACTATGGGTTGGGGGTCTTTTCTCAGTTGGGGTCTGCTATGGCCTGGGGTCTTTTCTCAGTTGAGTACTATTATCTGGGGTCTTTTCTCAGTTGAGGTCTACTATGGGCTGGGGTCTTTTCTCAGTTGAGGTTTACTACGGTCTGGGATCTTTTCTCAGTTGAGGTCTACTATGGCCTGGGGTCTTTTCTCAGTTGGGGTCTACTATGGGCTGGGTTTTTTTCTCAGTTGAGGTCTACTATGGCCTGGGGTCTTTTCTCAGTTGGGGTCTACTATGGGCTGGGGTTTTTTCTCAGTTAAGGTCTACTATGGTCTGGGATCTTTTCTCAGTTGAGGTCTACTATAGCCTGGGGTCTTTTCTCAGTTGGGGTCTACTATGGTCTGGGATCTTTTCTTAGTTGGGGTATACTATGGCCTGGTGTCTTTTCTCAGTTGGGGTTTACTATGGGCTGGGTACTAATGTGAGTTGGGGTATACTATAGGATGAGATCTTCAGTGAGTTAGGGTCTGCTATGGGCTGGGGTCTACTATGGATTTCTGCAACAACTAAATATACTTCGCTTTTCGTACGACTCACCTCGTGATGAGCCATATCTCATGCGGCCTACTGGTTGACAAAAGTTACCCATGTCTACTCTAGTTAATGAAAATATTGATATAAATTCTTTTATGCTTCTAGGTTTCAGTTCGTTCTTTGATTTTTGGATGATATATATATTTTGTGTTTTACAAACACTGAAAATAAAATCTTATAAAAAATGATATGAGAATTTTACTAATAGCTGCTGGAAATAATATTTAAATAATTATAACTTGATCTAAAAATTAGATTATTAAATAATAACCCGATTTCTGTATACACCTACCACCCCCACTCTCTCTCTCTCTCTCTCTCTCTCTATATATATATATATATATATTGTGTGAGTCACATATATATATATATACATGTGTGTGTGTGTGCGTGCGTGTGTGTGCCATCTTCAGACAGACTGTTTTGCAGCTCATCAGACTGGCTAGACATCCAATTGCTTCAAGCCGATATCAGATTGATACCAGTCAGAGCTTTTACCCCTAAGCCATTGGCGCACGGAAGGGATGAAGATGAATTTAGACGTATTTATTTTTTAGGCAAACACGCTAGTGACCGGAAAACTCGATGCGTATTAACGAAGAGTCTTGCATAGTAGCAGCAATAATTACTGTTTACAAATTCACTTTTCTTCCCGAAGAGCTCAACTGAAACAATTTTTCAAGAGCATATATATATATATATATATATATATATATATATATATATATATCACACAGCCCAAAAGTTATAGGGTCTATTTTTTCTGTTTGTTGTTGGGTTTTATGGCATGCATTCTTTTACTATGTCTATTAGGATTTCTGTTAAATTTTATACTGTTTCTATGTTATTTTGAGTGTCTTTACATGATTTTTCGAAGTTTTCTCAGTTGGCCTTGCTTAGCCTCCATCTAGATGGATGTTCATCGATCACCTAGATGATCAAGAAATGGTTGCTACCGTATGTATAGTCGTACAAAATCCAGGTAAAATCTAGGCAAATCGCTGGTTCACACACGGCTAAGTCAATTGCTGACAGGCTTCCAGTTGCTGGATTGATGTGTGTCGGTATTTTATGGGGATTATTGTCCATAATAATTTTTTCTGGAATTTTTCTTTTTTTGTTTCTCACCTTTGATTGTCAGATGGTACTATGGCCATTAAAATCTCCTACGAGAAGAAAGGGTTTGAGTAATTGCTTTATCAGATGTACGAGCCTATCTTGGTTTATCTGATCATGCAATGGGATATACGGATGGGATATGCTGACTGTTCAGTGGAAAGTGACTCATAGTAACTGCCTGTAATTCTGTTTGTAGGCCAACTCTGTTTTAGGTCAATTTTTTTCCGGAGAATATCATTTTTTTATTAAGACTGTTAGGTCCCCAGAGGTCCTGAGTCATTCAGAACGTAGTCGAGTTTCAGTCAGTCAGTGTGATTGTATTATCAATCATTTATAATATTAAAGTTGTCTATTTTTATTAATGCTTCTTAGACACATATAGCTGCAGGATCCAATGTTGTTATTATCATGAGTAATTCATTGTAATTTGGATTAGTTCACGACAGTTCCATTGGATTATTCGACAGGGTGTTCCTAATGTATCGACCCATAAGAAATCTCTTTAAAAATATTTTTTACCTCCACGGATTAAGTATTCTTTTGTCGAAAGAATAAAGAATTGACTTCTTTTTTCTGGGGTATGCTAAAGTAGAAGGTGTAGTCAATGAAAAACACAGATACAACATACTTGTTTGAATGCATAAAAAGTGAATGTGATAAAACTAACGACAATGTGCAGTTATATCATCGAGTTCACGTGAATCTTGGAAAATACATCAACATTTGCATCTCAAATAGTGAAAATCATATTGAAGATATTATTTGTTAATATTCTAACTCAATAAAATGTCGAAAATTTCATTTGTTGAAAACATGTATTTTTTCTTATGTGTCCAGAATTTAGAGACACCCTGTATATTTTCTTTTTAATTTGAAATTTGTAGTTTAGCATTTTTGCTTATTTTTGTACACCTATTCTGATTCATTTTTTCCTTATTTAAAGAAAGCTTGTAGGAATCCTTCTACTCGGTTTTTCGTTGAATATTAAAATTTGGAGTGTCAGGATTCAATACATTAACAACATATCGTTACAGGGTCGCTCGTAATTTGGCCGTCTAGAATAATCAAACGCTTTTCATTGAAGGAATAAAATTCAGTAGAAAAGACGACGTAGTTTCAACAAATAAACATTGATTTAATATAACGATAGGAATACAAAAAGTTGATAATAGATTGGATAGTAATATCTTTTGTTTGGGTTGATAAAGTTCTGAAATAAAATATAAACTGTCTTTGTGTACGTGTGTGAGAAACAATAAAATGTTGTGATATGTGTGTTTGTATGAAAAAGTCAACATGTGTGTGCGTGATACATAGTAAAAACGGATACGAGAGATACAAATTGTTTCTTACTATTAGTGGTGTTGCCGTGATCTGGAGTTTGTCAATGCTGTCGTTTTTGACATGAGGTCATGAAGGTCATCGGCGAAAGTCTGTTTTCAGGATCTCTTAATGGCTACATCGAGTTGGACACAGTGTATTTAGGGGTCCTAATTAATGCATGAAATTTAAACAGTGTTTATCACATCAGCGTATTTTTTAATCATTTCACATATAATCGTATAGTCCCATCATTATACTTGGTGTTTATAAACTCTGAACAGATAGGAAATCTTATTAACTATATTTCTTCACAGATTAAATATGCAAGAAGAAAGAATTTATTTCGTTTTCTGGCGTATGCTAAAGGAGAAGGTGTACTGACTGAAAAACACATATGGAACTCGATTGATTGAACGCTTAAAGAGTAAATATGCTAAAACTGACGGCGATGTGGGGGTAATGCATAGAGTTCACGTGAATCTTGCAAAGCGCATCAACCTTTACATAACAAATGATGGAAATCATATTGAAGATGATATTTGTTAATATTCCAATTCAATAAAATGTTGGAAATTTCATTTCTTGAAAATATGTATTTTTACCTATGTGTCCAAACTTTGGGGACACTTCGTAAATATTTACATATGCACGGCCACGTAAATATTCTTGTATAGACATTTGCATACGAAATAAGAATACACCAAACAAATTCTACTGGGTATACAAAGCTCTCCCATTGCGCCTATCTTCTTTGTAGGGAAGACTTTCGGCAACCTGATTTCTGTTACCAAAAATTCAGGAGACGGACGGACATATTTCGAAAGCCCGAGAAAAATAATGCCATGAGATTTCTTTTTCTGGGCCATGGTAAAGTAGGTGTACTCAATGAAAATCACAGATGCTACACACTTGATCGAATGCATTGAACGCATAAAGAGCGAATGTGCTAAAATTGACGACAATGAAGAGTTATTGCTTTGAGTTCACGTGAATCTTGCAAAACGCTTCCACCTTTGCATCAGAAATGATGGAAATCATACTGAATATCTTATTTGTTAATATTCCAATTCAATAAAATGTTGAAAATTTCATTTCTTGAAAATTTATATTTTTTCTCTATATGTCCAGATTTTAGGGGAGCCTGTATATAACATGTTTATATTTTCATTTGAATTTTATACTTTTCTAGTATTTTGATTTTTGTTTGAAGATTTGGTGGCGTATCATCCAATCTCTTGAGGATCTCAATTTTTTTTTTGTGGGTGTCAGAGGTGAATTTTTGGTTTGTCATGTTTCTTTTTTAATTTCTCGAAATATTTATTTTAAGAGTTGGTGAGCAGATTAGTGAACTTTGAGATTTTTATTTAATAGTGTTTGCTGTTGGTGGAGTTTTTCGGATTTCTATAGGTATTATTTGAACCGTATCTGGGCACATTAGAACGTTCGCACTCTGAGCATGAAACCCGGGTTCGAATCCTACTATGGTCGATTTGTCAGGAAGGAGATGTTATCAGACTGGAGCGGTCGTTCTCAGAGTGCGGCAAAATGCCTGAAAACCATATCACAGGTTGACCCAAGCCTTGTGAATGAAATTGGGTAGAAAGAACCCTTTGGGGCCGTCAATAGCTGTGCTAGCACGGAGTCACAAGTCATTGTGGCCGAGGGATTGAACGTGCTGGTCTTGTTCAAATTATTGACCACGCTAGGTAACACACTCTTTCCCATAAACTGTAACTAAGGTCTGCTCAGCATAGTTGCAGTATAAACCATAGGTGGGCTCTGTAGGTGTTGAATAAACACAAATGTACCTGAGCAAGCGTCTGCAATAAGGACTGGCTAGCCACCCTAGTAGACGTGTATCCGAGTGGCCAGTATACGAGCCGCCAGCTATACATACCTTAGTATGGGGTTTTGATATGGGTTCTTTCGATTTATTTAGTAATTCTGTTTAAGAACTTACAGAAAGTGTATGTTATTTTTTCGTTGTTCATGGAATTTTGGCCAGTCGTTTGGTCCTGACTTCACCACCTGCTCGATAAGGGATATTTGTCTGTTTTGTTGCTATTGTTGCTGATAATTGGATTTGCGTTCTGAGTTGCATCGGCGTAGGTATGGCTTCTCGCAATTTTTCTTACTTTTGGTCAACTATAAACTAAAAAGAGCAAAGGCCCGTAAAGCAATAAAAGAAACCAAAAAGGGCTGTTGGCAAAAAGCATGTCCGGAAACTAATTTCTTTTACAGAAACAAAAACAGTTTTGAAAATGATTACAGAATATCTGGCAAATATCAACCTCTACCCTCTAAAAAAATCTATCAATAAATAATACCACGATAACGGACGAAAATATACTGGCCAAAATATTCTCAAAAAACTCTTTAAAACAATTTTAAACAACTCCAAATTATTAAAATCTCATAATTCAGCCGATGTCCACTATGCGTTCTTAAGATAACTTCAGAAAAAGTCATTAAAATTGTTACTAAAAATGAACCAAAGGATAACTTCCGGTACAATGGCGACAAAGAATTGTCTTACTGATTACAAATCCGGGAAAAGATAATTCATACCCTAGAAATTATAGAACGATTTCTCTCACCAGCTGTTTATGTAAAACGTTGGAGAGAATGGTGAATAATTTGTAAGTTTGTGTACTTGGAATCTAATACATTAATAAGTAAATAACAATGTGGTTTTTCGTAAAAGCAGAAGTACAATGGAGCTGGTTCGCTTGGAAAGACTTATAAGGAAAGCATTCATAAGAAAAGAATATGTGATTTGGAAAAGGCTTGCGAAACTAATTGGAAAAATGGGATCATGCGAAATCTGACCTCCGACTGAAAGGTAGGCTACAAGATTTTATCAATAACTTTATTTCGAATAGAACTTTTCAGGTGATCTTTAGATCTATTCTGTCCGAGCAAAAATTCAAGAAAAAAGGAATGCCACAAGGAAGTATATCGTCAGTCATTTCAATATTAATGTTGTGGATTCCGAGATGAAATCCGGTTTCCAATGAATGACAAACGCAGGAATGAAATATAGCAAAATAATGTATTTACACAATAAAACAATTGGTAATACGGTTAGTAGATCCAGAAACACGGTTAGTAGCAATAATAATATATATAAAGTCTGGTAAATCCCGTCTCGAAGTAGGACTTCCTTAGAGTCTACGTGCTCGCAGCTGTGACTTCTACAAGCGGTTACCTCGCACTATTACTCTACCTCCAACTCAATCACTCTGTCTACTCACTACTCTGACTGACCCTGGGTCAGCAGTCAAAGTATACACTGGTCGAGTCCAAGTAACGGCAGCAGTCCAAGTACACACTGGTCGAGTCCACTTGTATGAAAAAGGGGTGGACCCCATAACAATTAAAATAAATAAAATTGCAAATGAACTCACTCAAGATCCTTTGTACGGAAATGATTTTACTGTAAGTTACTGATCCCAATATATGCATATCGTAGAAAGGAAACGGGGGCATTGTATAAATATTATCAACAGACGGGCAATAAATAGCAGTTCAGATTTTCTAAAACTAAAACAAAATGCGTGCAGTTTTGTAATAAAAAGAAACTGCATAATTGTTGTGGTGTGTTAGGGCCGGAAAGAAAGACATGAAAAGAAGAAGGTAGGTTGAACAAGTGTATTGAAATAATAGAACATATATACAAAACTAGAAGCATGGCCCGGCGTTGCCCGTGCTTGATTCAAAAATCGTACGACTCATAGAGCACTGCACGCATTAACCTGTTTCTTCCCGCGCATAGCGTGACCTTAAAGTAATCTGCATTTAGGAAATACCCAACCGGAAAAACATTTTTTAGGGTTGATCGATTGTCCATTTGCACTCTGTTTGGGGAGGGTGCTCAGTGTTGAAACTTCATATGGTGACTCCCAATGGCCTCTTCATAAATCCGATCGGTTTTCAATAAAAACCGACATGCGGTTCAGGTGCACTCTGGGCGTATCGGCTTTTGGGTTTTATCGATTTTCCGCGCTGTTTAGGGGTCCGTGGTCATGAAACTTCTGGACAACACTTTTAAAGGTAGACTCTAAGAGGGTGTCAAATTTGGTTGAAATGCAATAATTCCTTCTGTAATCAGATTTTTTCGATTATCGATTTTTTCGATTATTGATTTTTTCGGTTATCGATTTTTTCGGAACCTGAGTCCGAACTGAAAAATCGGGCTGCGCCATGTCCTTAAGGCAGCCATTTGCAAACTTGTGGTGAGAACCACATCGAAATCGAGTGAGAAATGCGGCCTGGGCGAGGTAACAACGCCCACGACAGACACACAGACAGACAACATGAGAAATATAGATAGTAGATAGATAAGAGGGTTATTAGTCAGCAGATAGAAGTGTCTGTCCAAACTGTCAGGTTACACTGCGTCTCGACTGCCGATATTTAACAGTCTCCCTACGCAGGATGTATGTGGCACAAGACCTAGTTTATCGGGGGTTCTCTGAGCCCATTGGCTCGGCCAAAATATTCCCTTAGGACCCGCATAAGCGGGTTTGGGTCTGTCTACCTTCCCGGAAGAAAATTTGCCTTTCGGCAAAGCTTCGTCTAGGGTTCCTCTCTGACAAAGCAGAGAGTTCGACAGAAGTCGCATACAGTCAGAGACTGTGGGTCGACTGCATCCTTAGGAAGTCTCGCAGGTTAGTATTTATGAAGGAGGAAGAGTTCATTCTAATGTAGATAGGTCACTATAACAATAATGATCCAAGATTGCAACTCGAAGTGATAGAAATCACAATAGTAAAGCAGTACAAGATCTTGGGAATAATTACCGACAAGAAACAAATGTTCATACCACCGTAAAGTATCTGAGAACAAAATGAAATAAAAAAAGTTACAACTCTTGAGAGTGGTGGCCCACCAAAATCATAGGTAGTTGACAGGTAATTCAAAGCTGGAATATGGAAACTTCTGATAACAATCAGCAAGGAAATCGTACTTCAAAATACTTAACCCAACCTTACATGAAGGTTAGTGTTGTGGTAGGATCCACCTAATTTGCATAGTGGAGTACCGACCATATAAATATGGTTGGTACCGGGAAGAGAGGGAGGAATCAAGAGATTCAACCAGAGACTCTGCTCGACTGCAACTCAGTCAACACATTCTCCAGGAACGGTCTTACCAGGAATATACAAAAGACTATATGTAAATATTGTGTACACTTTCTTGTTTCAATACATTTTGTTTGTTCTAAGTACCTTTTGTGTTGCATTATTATTCCATGCATTAATCAAGTTTCAACAGTTAGGAATTGACTTTTGGAGCTTTAGAACATCAAATATTGAAAGTGTTTATGTAGAAGCAAGGAAACTTCCACCAAAACCTAGACGGGACAAATTAGCCCTAGAGTTTTATATAAAACTAGAAGCATCCCCCGCTCTCTAACCCTGCATACAATATCACATTCGATCCAAAATACAGACACCTCTTCCAACAAAAACAGAAAGCCATAAAAACCTTTCTACTCTGGATGGCACCAATTCTTAAAGTAGCAGAAAGAACTCTATCTAGAATCGATAATATAATCATACCATAAATACCACATTAAACCATAATAATCCCAGAAATAAATCTAAAACTCTACAAACGCATTAAAAAAATGTACTTATCTACTTATATTTGACGAGTAATTAGAAAAAATCAAAAACAGTTATCCCAGACATTCATGTATCTATTTTTTCTTATGGATTAAAATACAAAAATGAAACAGGGTGTGCAGCGGTGTATAACAAGAAAATAAAGAAGAAAAAATCAGCCAAAAGGAAGTAGAATTTTCAATGCAATGATTTGGGCAATGGACCTAGCACTTGATTGTATCTCTAGAAAAAAATATGTAATATTTTATGACTGTTTATAAGTTATAACACCAATAAAGAATACAGGACTTGACAACCCACTAATAGCAAAATTACTTTTCAAACTAAATTAATTATTCAATAGCAAATAAGTAATGCTATGCTGTATCTGATGCCACAAAGGAATTAGAGATTCAGCCGCGAAGTCGTTCCAAAACGAAGCACCTGGTAATAAATTCGTGATCCTTTATACGGACCTAAAAAGTAAAATAAACAATTACATTCAACAGAAATGGAAAAAAAAATCGCTGGACCAACAACATAAACAATAAACTTTTCACAAGTAAACCATTTCTAGGTGAATGGAAACAAATGTCTAGAAAAGGAAAAAAAGGCAAAGTAAAGCTATCTCGATTACATTTGGGCCACACATAGCTCTCAACCTTTTTATACTTGATGAAGAACAAAGATCAAATAACATGTAAAACATGCCAAGCTTCACTCACAGTGAAAGACATGTTACCTGAATGTACTCACCGAAATCCTTTATGATATAAATACGACAAAGAAAACAACATGTGAAAACTATTTGAAAATACTGAAACCGTCAACATAATGTCCTACATTAAAGAAATAGATTTATACGAAAACATATATCCCGGGAGAGCCTGGCAGCCATACGGTCCTAATGGAGAGAAACCCTGACCAAACACCTCAAGTCAAGAGAGGAGAAGCTGACACAAGTCGCCATGGAAAGACGTACCCGCAGAAAGCAAAGTGACAGCTCCAACAGACCAGAGACAGAACAGAAATGCGACCTGCAACAGAGATTGTCCTTCTCGAATCGGCCTCTACAATCACTGACGTCGATGCTCTAGACAAGCAGACAACTTGGATGCTACTCATGTTCAACCCTGACCGACGGAGGCCTAAAAAAGACCACCCACAAACTATATATCTATAAAACATACGTTTACACAGAAAGCATAAAATTATGTACAACATATCTTTAGTTTAAGTTATAAAATTATGTTCATTTCGACATTAAATAACTCCGATTATTATTCCCGCTAAACAAAAGCAACTAAACGAGCCACCCACTGCTGGAGTAATAAACTTCTACCAAGTACTCGCCATTTCAAGTGGATGCTTACAAAATCTCGTGCATACGGATTTATGTCTATCACTTTTAACTGCAATGTAAACTGGATATAGTGATTTTCCAAGCGTAGCTTAGAGGTGTCACAAGGCCTTAATAAAGGGCATCCAGTGAGGATGGAACTCACTACTCAGTCGTAATTGTTATAGCGAGACACGCTCGCTAACCATTACACCACCTCGATGTGTCCTAAGATTTTCCAAGCGTAGCTTAGATGTGGCACAAGGCCGAAAATAGGGGGCACCCAGTGAGGATCGAACTCACTATTCAGTCGTAATTGTTCTAGCGAGACAAGCTTGCTAACCATTACACCACCTCGTTGTGTCCGCTGATTTTCCAAGTGTAGCTTAGATGTGGCACAAGGCCGAAAATAGGGGGCACCCAGTGAGGATCGAACTCACTATTCAGTCGTAATTGTTCTAGCGAGACAAGATTGCTAACCATTACATCACCTCGTTGTGTCCGATGATTTTCCAAGTGTAGCTTAGATGTGGCACAAGGCCGAAAATAGGGGGCACCCAGTGAGGATTGAACTCACTACTCAGTCGTAATTGTTCTAGCGAGGTAAGCTTGCTAACCATTACACCATCTCGAGGTGCCCAATGTAAACTGAATACATGTCTACCGTTTTGACTGTAATGTAAACAGGATTTATGTCACTTTTTGACACGAGTGTAAACCGAGCCTATGTTTTTCTTCTTGTCTCAAGTTTAAACCGCAATTATGTCTGCCTTTTTAACGCTAATGTAAAAACGTCCTGTCTAACTTTTATTGTAATGTAAACCCGTTTTATGTCTATCCTTTTAATTTTAATATAAACTGGACTTATGTCTATCCTTACAACTCTACTGCAAAAACGACCAGCTTTTCATTTTCTAAATCCAATGCAAAATACCAACATTCTATAATGTTTAAAAGGAAATGCCTACGAAACGCATGTTAATAATATCTTCTAATAGAGATATTCCTACCTTACTGTTTAAACGTCTGAATATTCTGTATTGGCCTTCGAATATGCATTTTAAGAATATTCGCTAAGAGCTATCATTTCTTAATATTCTGTCTTGGACCCCGAAACGCAGGTTAAGAATATCTAATAGCAATATTCCTACCTTAATGTTTAAAAGAAAACGTTTGAATATTCTGTCTTAGCTCCCGTAACACATCTTAAGAATATCCGCCAAGAAGAATCATTCCACAATGTTCAGAAGAAAAACAAATATCTCAATATTCTGTATTTTCACCTCCAAAATCTTGTGCATATCCGTTCCTTATTCTTTTAAGAATATGTGTTTGAATTCCCTAACATTTTTAGTAATCAAAACAACCTATTCTTGCCGGCGAAGAAAGCATTCAATTCAAAGAACGGTCAGTCATGTTCTTTTCCTAACGATGACATCTGCTGAACAGAAACATATCAAGACCAGCCATAATGACAAGAAAAATGTCGTCGCATCAACATTTCCAACACTGCCGCCATCAAAAACAATAGCCACCAGATCGAGATTTATTACATCGACGTTCCATGACAGTAAGCTATTGATTGAATTTTTCCAGATTTATAGATCAGGAGAATGATCGATATCTGAAAGATGTATGGTGTCTTTTGTGGTCTGGGAGATAAGAGGAAATCGTAATGGAAGAAAGTAGGCTTTCTGTCCAATAATCTCATAAAATTTAGTTTATCGCTTAATTGAAAACAAAATTCCATTGGAAATTTTAATCAATTGATATAAATCAAAGAATTTTCAAAAAAAAAAAAATTAAAGAAATATTTTTTCTACATTTTTATTTATTTATCTCGTTGGCTTTCTGTTTTAAGAATAAATATATGATGAATAAGGGTTACGTTCATGAAAATAGAGATTTTTACTTAAGAATTTTAACGAGTTGAGAATTGTGATAGACGAAATCCGTACAGAGAGCATATTGTGAGTACTGGGAAGAGAAAAAGACAGATTAATGAGAGAGAGAGAGAGAGAGAGAGAGAGAGAGAGAGAGAGAGAGAGAGAGAAAGAGTATATTATGAGTATAGTGATGACAAGTGTCAAAGATATAGCAAATGATTTGAGTTGTGGCAGGGAAAGGGAGAGAGATAATTAAATGCAATGACCTTTCAGGATGGAGGTGATAATGGCTCTGCAATTTTTACTTTATTTTATTGATAGCAGACACGAAATGGAAACTACAAAAGCTCCTACAGAGAGTAGCGAAGGAAGGAGAGAAGAAAGGACTACATATAAACTACAAGACAGAATGCATTGTCATTAGCAAAACCAATGAGTCAAAAATGCAATCGAGGATACAAACATCAAACAAGTACAAAAACTTAAATATCTGGGAAGTGTTCTAACAGAGGAGAGAAAGTGCGACACTGAGGTCCGAAGACATATTGGGATAGCCAAAATTGAATTCCAAAAGCTAAGCAGAGTATTAAGAGACAGGAAAATTCAAAGAAAAACGTATTGAACTGATAGGTGGTATCTGTCCTCCTCTATGACGATGAATGCTGGACAGTCTCTTCAAAGATGAAGATTAGACTTGAACAGAAATGTCGTTCTACAGAAAGAAGATGATGATACTATGGATCAAATATGTGAGAAACGACGAGGTTTTAGAGAAAATGGAAAAAAAAAGGAAACTTATACTTAACATCAGGAAGAGGTAGTAGAAATTTGTGGGGAACGCATTGACGAAGAAAAATTTATTGGTGTTTTGGGGCTCTCCCCTTTTTACATAAGATGGACTCGTCCAAAGTATACTTACACTGATAGAGAGAATACCTGCTGTTGAGATCCGTCGAGATACAGTCTCGTCGTCTGTCGAACTCTCTGCTTTACCAGAGAGGAACCCGGACGAAGCTTTGCCGAAAGGCAAGGTTTCGTCCGGGGAGGTAGACAGGCCCTAAACCCGTCTAGACGAGTTCAAAGGGTATATCTTTGGCTGATCCTACGGGCTCGAAGAAACCCACTTTAAACTCGGCCTTGTGCCACATATATTCCTAGTGGGTGGAATATTAAATACTGAGATGCGTCGAGATACAGTCTCGACGTCTGTCAAGCTCTCTGCTTTGGCAGCGAGGTACCCGGACGAGGCTTTGCCGAAGGGCAAAGTTTTGTCCGGGGAGATAGACAGGCCCTGAACCCGTCGAGGCGGGTTCAAAGGGTATATCTTTGGCTGAGTCTACGGGCTCGGAGAAGCTCACTTTAAACTCGGCCTTGTGTGCCACATATAATACTCGTGGGTAGAATATTATATACTGAGATACGTTGAGACAGGGTGAGAGATACGGAGACAGGCACAGGGTGTTATCAGGGAGTTATACACGAGTCCACACACACACACACACAGATAGAGATAGAGAGAGATAGAGAGAGAGAGTACGGCTTTACTTACAGAGATTTGTACATATACTTTCTACTAAACCGTATTCCTGGACTACTAATCTTCACTTCAAGTTTGTATTCTTAGTTTTATTAACTTATTTTTCTATCTCAATTACTGGCGCTGTTTATTTATGTGTGCAGGATTCCATCCCCGGAATCCACAACAATTGGAAAACCTGATACTCACATAAGAGAATGAAGGAAAGAGGGACTGAGGAAAGCAGCGCCTAGCATGCTTTAGCAAATGGATGACAGGACAGGGTTTGGGAATAATAACAAAAAGTCAAAACTCATGGGGAGTTACAAGGGACAGTTATATATGTACAGCCACAGTCGCCTACACCCAGAAGGGACAAAGAACATAAAAGATATTCCATCATCTCTTAAAGCAATTCCCAGATATTGTTTGACTTCGGTATCTCCTGGGAGGCTTGGTGGAATAATGGATAGCTGTTCGGATTGAGGAATCGGAGAGCCGAGTTCTTTCTTTCTAAAGAATTATTCCTTGTTTGTTAATACTATACTGCTTATTTTCTAGAATTCTTCTTTCGCTATCCTAAACTCACTTTCAGATTTCGATGTCACATGTTCCAAGAAAATGAAACATTGAGAACCAAAGACATATTAAGATAGCCAAAGATGCATTCAAAAAGCTAAGCAGAGTATTAAGAGACAGAAAAATTTCCTTGAAAAAGAGCGCTGAAATGTTACCTTATATTTTTACTCCTGTATGTCAGGTAATGATTGACATTTTTTTTCAAAAATGAAAAAGAATCTTCAAGCAACAGGAATGTGGCTCTACTGAAGGATGCTGAGAATAACATGGACCAAACAAATGAGAAATGTTGAAGTCTTAGAGAAAATGAATAAAAAGAACATATATTCAACATCAGGAAAATGAAATTTCTATGGCTGCGAAAAGATTGTCAAACTTTCCCTGTCGTAGGAGATTTTCACAGTAGTTTAGTACTCTTTTCTTTCTAACTAAAATCTCCTTTGTTTATTAATACTACAATGCTTAGCTTCTAGATATCATCTTTCCCTATCTCAACGCACTTTCAGGTTTCAATGTCGCATGTTCCGAGAAAAGGCGACACTGAGACCTAAATACGTATTAGGATGGCCAAAGATGCTTTCTAAAAGCTAAGCAGAGTATTAAGAGACAGAAAAATGTCGTTGGCAAACGGTACTAAACTGTTACTTTATATCTTTCCTTCTGTATGGCAGGGACTACTTGAAAATCTCCTCAAAGATGAAGATTAGACTTGAAGCAACGGAAATGTGGTTCTACAAAAAGATGCTGAGGATATCAGAGACCGAACATGTGAATAACAATGAGATTTTGGAGAGAATGGAAACAAAAAGGAAACATCAGCAAGAGGCAGTTGGATTTTTTTGGCACGTAATGAGAAAGAAGTGATACTCACAGGACAGATTGAGGGAAAGAGTGAAAAGGAAAGCAGCGCCTAGCATGCTTTAGCAAATGGATGGCAGGACAGGGTTTGGGAATAATAACAAAAAGACAAAACTCATGGCGAGTTACAAGGGACAGTTATATATATATATACGGCCACAGTCGCTTATGTACTGAAGGGTCATGGCATTTAAAAGATGTCCCGTCATTTGTTAAAGCACTTCCCAGATATTTAAATTCTCGTTTGACTTCGGTATCTCCTGGGAGGCTCGATGGAATAATGGATAGCTGCTCGAATTGAGGAATCGGAGAGCCGAGTTCTTTCTTTCTGAAGAATTATTCCTTATTTGTTAATACTATACTGCTTATTTTCTATAATTCTTCTTTTGCTATCCCAACTCACTTTCAGATTTCGATGTCACATGTTCCAAGAAAATGCGACATTGAGAACCAAAGACATATTAAGATAGCCAAAGATGCATTCAAAAAGCTAAGCAGAGTATTAAGAGACAGAAAAAATTCGTTGGCAAACAGTACTGAAATGTTACTCTATATCTTGTCTCCTATATGGCAGAGAATTCTTGAAAATCTCCTCAAAGATGAAGATTAGACTTGAAGCAACAGAAATGTCGTTCTACAGAAAGAAAATGATGATACTATGGATCAAATATGTGAGAAACGACGAGGTTTTATAGAAAATGGAAACAAAATGGAAACTTATACTTACCATCAGGAAGAGGTAGTAGAGATTTGTGGGGAACGTATTGGCGAAGAAAAGTTTATTGGTGTTGTGGGGCTCTCCCCTTTTTACATAAGATGGACTCGTCCAAAGTATACTTACACTGACAGAGAGAATATATGCTGTTGAAATACGTCGAGATAGAGTCTCGACGTCTGTCGAACTCTCTGCGTTGGAAAGATGCTGAGGATACCATGGACCGAACATGTGAATAACAATGAGATTTTGGAGAGAATGGAAACGAAAAGGAAACATCAGCAAGAGGCAGTTGAAATTTTTGGGCACGTAATGAGAAAGAAGTGATACTCACAGGACAGATTGAGGGAAAGAGGAACCGAGGAAAGAAGCGCGTAAATTACTTGATCAGCTTCAGTAAATGAATGGTGGAACAGGGTTGGGGAGAAATAACAAAAATAAAAAAAAACAAAACTTATTAACACTTCCGCTGCTAACTAATGAGATCTTCGTTTTTCTTATGTTACTCCAGCTTAAGTACGGAAACCTACGTTTTTTTGCATACCGCTGGTATGAGTGTCTCGTTGCGCCATCTATCGTAAAATCACAAAGGACAATGCTTCAAAAGATATCATGTGTATACTGATCTGTTAAGTCATTCCCAGGTATATCCATGAAAATGGAAGGCTGTAAAACACACTGGTGCCAGTTTTCTGTGTAATAAAATATGTAGGTTGAAATTTGGCATTTTCTTTAAAAATGGCTGGCCGGATGGGGGCAGCACTGGGCAAATTAGTAGCAGTGGAAGTGTTAAGAGCTACAAGGGACAAGAAGATTTGGAGGGCCATGATAGCCTACGTCCTGAAGGGACACGGCACATAAAGAAGAAGTATAATTGCCATTGCTTCTTGAGGAAAGACCTGGAATGAACTTCTGCTGCTATCCTCAATGCTTTGAATCCATGGCAGTTATTTAGAACGTAGTTGAGGTTCAGTCAGTTATTTGACATACGTGATACACGCTTTGACGAGGCAGATTTTTTCCCGCAGTAGGTTGTCATTTCTTTCTGCGGTCGACCGGTTACCATGCAGAGCAATAGGACTCGGTCTGTTCAGCTATTTACCCATAGCTGGAGGGAGAAGAAGAGGATTCATACCATTCCCAAGTTTATTAGTACGTAATTGAATGTAATGGATTTGACTGGAATTCCAAATCGAGCATACATTTCCTTATTATAAGTGAATTGCCATGATATTTTTTAAAATCGTTTCACTCTAAGCAAGGCGACAATGCCACTAGAACGCGGAGCGGGGGTGGGGAGGTTAAAGGGAGGGAATTGAAAGGAGATGAGAAGACAGAATGGGGAGTATGAAGAAAAAGCAAAGAAGGAAGAGGGTACAAGAAGACAGAAAATGGTAATTCTTGGGAAAGAGAATGGATTGATTTTCTGCTGCCTTTTCCACGGATTTGAATACAGGACCGCCCTTCTTTCAGAGAACGAGACTCCATGAATTCAAGCGCCCTACGAGGCTGGCATCGCGCTCCCACCCTTACACTATAGAAATTTTTAAATGTAGCCGTCTCTTCTACTCCAATAGCTTCATACCTCGCACCTCTCGTCTGTGAAACACCCTTCCCAATTACTGTTTCCCTGAAAGCTATAATCTCCAACTATTCAAATGTAATGTCACCTCCAGTTACCTTGATCTATCCACTATCCTTCTCCTCATCCTTTCTTCTATCACTCCTATCCGCTCTCGCTCTAAATCTTCCGCAACCCCCTGCATCCTAGTGGCTTCACGCCTTGCTCGGGGCGTAATGCTTAAAAAAAAAATCTTCACAGCTTCCTTTTCTTTATTATGTATTGATTGCTATGAATTCTTGGGAAAGGACACGGCGTGATTATACGTTGTCTTCTTCCTGGTTTTGAATCCAAAGCAGTCTTTCTCTCTTTAGAACGTGAGCGAGAATGGTTCTCCAAGTTACTTTCAATATGGCGATTACTGAGATGGGAAAAGAAAAGAAAAAAATCACAAACAGATGATAGAATAGAAAGAGTGTAAGATAAACAAAGAATAACGCGAGGAATGGATGGAAAGAGAGAAAGATATAGAGAAAATGATATAGAAAGAGAAAGAGAAAAAAAATCATATATAGGAAAGAGATGTAATAAAAGTGAGAGAATTAAAGCTAACGATAAATAAGGGTTTCTATTTCAGTCAGAGAAAATCAATTTATCTCTGTCGTAGATATTGGGTTGGTGCATAATTATCAGGCGTTTTTGTAGTCGAGTTATTTCTTAATAAAAATTGCTGTTTATTTTATTTTTATTTTTTAATAAAAATATTAATTTTCAGGTAGTCGATAATCATACGCTCCGGAATAATCATTTAAAAACATTATTGTTGAATTGTTATGTTTCTTTTTTCATAATAAATACTGTGTAAAAACGCCTGATAATTATGCACCGACCCAATATTTCATGGTTTTCCTTTTCCGACTTCGATGGTGTCATTCGTTTTTTAAAACTGATCTTGGAATACTGTTCAATTATGCAAGCTTGTGGGGTGCGATTTGTGGTTACCAGTGATCGCAAGAGGGAAGCCGTATGGAATTTCAACTCCTGTAGGGCCACCCATAGCGGTAAGGTCGAGGAGGAGAGACTAGCCTGAATGCAACCAATCCCCATAGATCCTAACGGCGGAATAGACAAAGATCTACGCAATCTCAACGGCCAAGCCGGCGGAAGAGGGCAGGACCAGTCGGGCTGGCGTAACCAAGGCTGACCTTGACAGACCAAGCATCCGATAGCCCAATGCAACCAGGTTTGCCAGATCTCGCCCGTCTCAAATCCCATTTGAGCCGCGAGAAAAGCGCTTCTTCAGCCATCTCCATCGTTGGCGGGGAGAAAAGGAATAAGAAAAGAAGATAACGATCTCGATACTCGGGGGAGGGCAGGTTGCGACTACTGTTTCGTGGTGTAATGCATAACGGCTCGGAGTGAGAAGTCGGAGAGCCGAGTTCGAATTCCAGTCTGATTCAGTACATTTACTTAGGCATGAATCCATCTCTTCTCCTCATCCATCAATGGGCTGAAATGCAGAATAGACTGAATCCTGTAGCTTTGGTTGGCCATCAGTCTATCCTAGGGAGAAACGGTAACCTACTGCGGGAAAAATCTTCTGACGAATCAGTCATGAACTTTGAGACATGATCGCCCAGGCGTGTATCACGCGTGACACTTAACTGACGTATATTGACAATTACTCGTTTCAAAAATGCAATCCAAAATTATCAAAAAATATAAGCTACTTTTAAAAATATTATTAAAATGAACTTTTTTCCCTTTCATGAGTGATTTTACACGCAGTTTTGTACATCTTATTTATTATAAAACTCAGATTGTGTGTGTGTGTGTGTGTGTGTGTGTGTGTGTGTGTGTATCTGTACGTTTATATATTGGATCGGATTTCCTACATTTTTCAACCGATTTCAACAAAACTTCACAGTACTACGTAAAATTACCTTGCGGTGGTTCTGACAGCGCTAAAAATTGGAAAAACACAATTGTTTTTACACGAAATCAATTTGAAAACACTATTAGGAGAAATCACGAGAATGAAAGGGGGACAACTCATATCGAGTTATACTTAAAACCCAGGTTGTGTGTGTGTGTTCGTTTATATATGGGATCGGATTTTCTACATTTTTCAACTGATTTCAACAAAACTTCACTTTTTTTTTGGCAGGTAGTGTTTCTTATTGTCTTGCACACTTTCTTCTTTATTTTTACATTCAGAATGCTTTAAAAATTCCATTTACAAGACAATTGTTTATAATAAAATTCTGTTCAATCGATAGACTCATAACAATTGAAAACAATGTTTTTGTTTGAGTTTGGGTTTGACCAATTCGTAAAAAAAAACAAAAACAAAACGAAAAAAAAAGCTAATTAAGACATGTGTGTCCGTCAACCTTAAACAATAATCTTTGTCAATTTTATTTTTCAGTCTTCATGATGGTCGATACTTGATCTATCTCTTACTGTTATATCCCCGGGCAACGCCGGGCTCTACTGCTAGTAATTATTAAAACACTTTCCGTAATCTTCAACCGTTATCATGGCGTGTGTTTTGGGTCTAAAATATGTAGTTTGTTGTTTTAATTTTATAGATAATATTACACAACATTGTTGGGTTAGTTCATTATTGATAAGGAGGGGGTTGATGTTTAGTATTGGAGGATTAGATATTAAATATGTTTAATATCTTTCTGCCAGTATTAAAAGCATTTAATTTATGTTGGGTTTTTGGTCTTTGATTAAGATCGCTTAGAATTTGTAGTCGTTTTTTGAAATTGTTTTTATAGAGGATTTTGGTATTGTTAATTAAGAATTAATTAAGATTTTTCTTATGGCAGATGATTTGAATGGGTTACTGGTGGTGCTGTGTGTCATTACACGATGTTTTTTTCATGGCGCTGGTGTCATTAAGGTGGTATGTGAGCCTATGGGAGGGAGTTGTAGGTGTGTACCCGAGCAAACAAGAAAAAAATTGAAAAAAAAAAAATCAACAAACGGAAAAGTTCCGTAGTTTTCAACAACACATGCCTGAATACCCCCCCACACATATATATATATTTATATATATATATATATTGCAAAAAAAAACATATTTTAAAGCAGCTAATTTATAATCATTTATAATATTTTAAACCAGTTAATTTATAATATTAATGCTCTGTAAATTTACATTGAGCACTATTTTGTAAAAATAAAAATATCTATAAGAACACCGGATTATATATCTTACTGTTCTTTATATATATATATATATATATATATATTGTGGAGTTACCCCACTTAAATTCCTAAAAAACCGTTGCTAGGGGACGCTCTCTAAGCCTATAAATAGTCAGGTGACATTCTCTGTAATTTTCTCTCTTTCCTATTTCACTTAGTGGCAGTAAGATGTGGGCCAAACGCGGGAAAAAGCACACACGCACGCCATCACTTTACCTCTACACTTTCCATTTCTATTCCCTAGGTCTCCTTCTACAAAAACACTTTCACTAGTTTAAATGCTTTCTTCTTTCATAGACTTTGTTTTGTCACACATCTTCTTTTGTCTGCGTATATCTTTGTTTTCGTCAAAACATACTTGTTTGTTTTTGTATATATTTTTTGTCGTTACTTTGACATTTTATGACCTGGACTCACATACAGAGTCCACCATTTTTTGTTGTAGGAAATATGTTATGGGGTCCACCCCTTTTTCATACAAGTGGACTTGACCAGTGTGTACTTGTACTGCTGCCAGTGAATACCCGAGAGGTAGAGTAATAGGTAGAGACAATAGAGTGAGATACACATAGTGAGTGGGTACAGAAATACACTGATACAGTGAGAGTATGAGGTAACCGCTTTGTAGGAGTCACAGTTGCGAGCCCGTAGACTTAGAAGGAAGTCCTACTTCGATACTGAATTTCCCAGACTGTATATATATATATATATATATATATATATATATATTATTATTATTATTATTATTATTGCTACTAACCGCATTTCTGGTTCTACTAACCGTATTGCCAATTGCATTATTGCGTCAATACATTTATTTGATATATTTCATTCCTGCGTTTGTCATTCATTTGAGACTGGATTTCATCTTGGAATCCACAACAAAATACATACCAGAAGACATGTGTTTTTCAACCTAAGCACTCGACCAGCATATACCAGCAACAATATAAAGTTCTATCTATATAATTATTTATGATTTTTGTTGTTCTTTGATATGAATGTTTGTTTTCCTTTGTTATAATCTTAAACGGGCGTAAACAGAAAACATTATTTGCATTTCTCTTTTGTTTGTTTTTCTTAGCTTTGTTTATGTGGAATACGAATGATATGTCTGGCTTATGTAAGCGCAGGGTTTCTAAGACATGGTGTTAATTTTTGCTTAACCTGGCCACGAGTTTTTTAATCGAGTTCATTCCATGCAACTGACTGGTGTGACAGATACCGTAAAAGACGCTCAGACATCTAAGGGAATACAGTAGGACTAAAAAAAGACACTTCCACGCGGTCTATATTTGAGAGTGAATCAAGCGACAGAATTTCTCTGTCGAGTCGCAGCCATCATATACGTACCTGTATTTTCGAGTGTTTATGCCAGTGTATTTTCTGAAATGGTGGGTGGGTTCGTTATTTGTTTTTATTTAGAGATATATCAACACCTTTATGGACTGTTTAATGCCGAAATTTAAATATTTTATCCGCAATTTGTTTTTGAGAAAATAATTATTTTAATGATCAGAAATCTTAATAATTAACTCATAGCTTTAAGAGTTGGATTCATGCCAATGGTATTTGCGTATAATTGAATATAATGAACCCAAGAGGAATTGAAAATCGGCTCTCAGATTAAAAAATCCGATCCATTATTACACCACCCGCACATCGAAGCTTACAGCAGCTGGTATTCCGAAGCGGTCACCCATCTAGGTACTGGCCAGGCTCGGCGTTGCTTAACTTCGGAGACCGTACGGGAACCGTTGTTTCCAACGAGATATTGTCGTAAGCCATACCACCCACGAATCCAGGTTTAGAGAACCTGGTATTCCGAAGCCGTTGCTCATCTAGGTCCTGACCAGGCTCGACGTTGCTTACCTTCGGTGATCGTACGGGAACCAATGTTTCAACGTGATATAGTCATAAGTCATAGAACATCTGGTATTCCGAAACGGTTGCCCATCTAGGTACTAACCACGCTCGACGTTGCTTACCTTCGGTGATCTTACGTGAGTCAATGTTTCAACGTGATATGACCGTAAGCCATACCACCCGCGCATCCAAGCTTAGAACACCTGGTATTCCGAAGCGGTCGCCCATCTAGATACTGACCAGTCTTGACGTTGCTTACCTTCTGTGTTCGTAGTGGAACCCATGTTTCAACGTGATATAGTCATAAGCCATACCACCCGCGGATCCAAGCTTAGAACATCTAGTATTCCGAAGCGGTCGCCCGTTTAGGTACTGGCCACGCTCGACGTTGCTTACCTTCGGTGACCATACGAGAGTAAATGTTTCAACGTGATATAGTCATAAGCCATACCACCCGCAAATCCAAGCTTAGAGCACCTTGTATTCCGAAGCGGTACTGACCAGGCTCTACGTTGCTTAACTTCAGTAATCGTACGTGAGTAAATGTTGCAACGTGATATGATCATAAGCCATACCAGCCGCAAATCCAAGCTTAGAGCACCTTGTATTCCGAAGCGGTACTGACCAGGCTCTACGTTGCTTAACTTCAGTAATCGTACGTGAGTAAATGTTGCAACGTGATATGATCATAAGCCATACCACCTGCAAATCTAAGCTTAGAGCACCTTGTATTCCGAAGCGGTACTGACCAGGCTCTACGTTGCTTAACTTCGGTGATCGTACGGGAGCCAATATTTCAACGTGATTTGGCCCTAGCCATAAACGATCGTGAGTTCATCATTCTGAAATAATCTCAAGTTTATCCAGCATGCAGTATTTTCTGAGAAAGTATTTACTGTTTACAAAAAAAAAACACTTCTTAATTATCGCCTAGTATATCGTATTTTTGCCAATCTATATAATCGATTACCGTATTTTTATTGTAAACATTTATATTAGATTAACTTATTAAATTATTTATCAATTAAGATAGTTTGTTTCCAGTATAGATTCGGATATTAGTGGACACGCTAGATGAATGCCGCAGATATCCTCTACACTTATTTTATTGGTTTTGACAGTAACAAGAAAATATAGAGTCATGTCTCTCTTTGCGAAATTGTTTACTTCAAACCGTCTGCCGGAGAAAGAAATTGAATAATTTTTAGATGAATCGCCGGTGATTACAATATGAATTAATCAATAAATATTGGCCCGTCGTTGAATACGAAATTTGGAGTAAGACAACCGTCCGACGTGTTAACAGAATTGCCGACATTGGGAAATCTCAGAGAGAGGACAAGCGGAAAATTACACTTACTTCTCAATGTTGTCAGAGCTACTTTGATTCATTTACGAGGTATATTCCGGAAGTTTTGAGACTTTACTTACAGGGGCATTTCTGTCTTAGATTATTGAAATTTTAGTATATCACTAGAATACCCGTGATCCGTTGGGTCACTGACGGTTCAGCTTATAAAATGTTGAAGTTGATTTTAACATTCCATTGAAATGAAAGTTAATTTTATCATGATCCGGTTAAGTATTTCAATTCATTAACATTTTATTGATTGTTAACAGCATTTAACATGAATAGAACTTCCGGGATAAACTTGAACTTTAAATAAGATTAACTTGAAAATATTTTTTTTTGATATGCCAAAAATTATTTTAAAATTTGATTCACTTGAAAATATTTTTTAAATATGCCAAAAAAAAAAAATATATTTTTTAAATATTTAAAATATTGTTTGCTGAAAGAAAGCTGAAATATAATTACTCTCCAAACAACGGCACGAAACAGCAAATCGGGATCTCTTTGTGTCTGTCTTTAACCCTTTCAGCTTTGCGTTCCGGAACAATTTTAAACCTTCTACCCGAGATCCTGAGTTAAAATTCTCAAATAATTAGTATGTAATGTTTCACGGTAGATAAAAAAAATATATATATTTACAAATATTTACCCACCATTCAACCGGTTGCTGGGCATTACGTCATTTTTCTTTACAATAAAGTAAAGACAAAAACTTTTCAACATTTGGATATTTCTTTAATATATTGGTTGTCTATGAGCCATCTTCAGAGTGGTTATATGGACATTACAACAGAGATGTTCACCATCAAAGATGACATACTGTTTTGTTTACACGGAATGTAAAACAGAGCAAATATTAAATATATTAAGAAACAGACAACTTTAGGAGTTTATGTTGATTATAATTTATTTCCTTAGAATCAAAATTCGATTCTAATTTCTCATATATATATATATATATATATATATATATATATATATAAAGTCAAGATGTGTGTGTGTGTGTGTGTGTGTGTAACGAATGCACTGCCGCAATTTTCGATGGATTTGCACCAAAGGTTACATGCACATGCTCCAAGTTAGCGGAAAGGCCAAGACTGACTTTGTATTTCCCAACTCCCATCGATAGTGGAAATAATCGATTTTTTTTCATGCTTCTACGGCAGTTTTCATGTAGTTTGCGGCCATTTTCTACTGGCCACCGTGAGAGCCAACAGCTGACTGACACAAATGTTAACGAGCATGCTTGCATGCAAAAAAAAAAAAAATCGATAGCTGCATTCGTCACAAGTGGGAAAAATTTAAATCTGTATGGCACTTTACTCCAATTGGCTAATTCGCTTGCTTAAACTCAACATTGATTCTGATTCCGCAGAAATGGGTTGGGCGTGAAAAAGTATTTGTTGTTAACATTCTTTTTTCATTCGGTTTTTCCTGTTACGAGTCCTTTTTTAAAGCTGATCGTTTTGTGTTCATTTTGTTTAGTTCTTTTTTTTCGTAACAGATTTAATGTTTAGTATAAAGCTTAAAAAAATTCGCAGTATGAGATAAGCAAGAAGTAAGGCATGTAGCAACATCAGCACGGCAAAGGGCACTCCTTTAAAGGCAAGGAAGGGCAAAAATATTTTAAGTCAAGTGATAGCGATTGCTGTATGAGTCGTGCGATTTTTGAATCAAGCAACGGCAACGCCGGGCCATGCTGCTAGTATATATATATATATATATATATATATATTCTGTGGAAAATTTCGGAGCGTCTACTCAAATACGAGCATCTACAAAAAATAAAGTTTAAGTGATAAAAATCTGTCGTATTTTAATAAATAAAAATCCATCTCTTTCTTTACAAATTGCTTTGTTTACTTTAGGATACCAACTAGAATCTGAAATCGGTTTACTGATTGAAAAAAATACGGACCATATTATATTCAGATATATACGGAAGATCTTTTTAAATGCATACGCACTCGGCAATCAACATAGGAAGTTTATATTTCCTTGTGTTCTATAGACGCTGTCGATTCAACAAGGAATCACGCATGCGCAGAGATTGCTTGCCCGTTCATTTACACATGCACAAAAAGCACAATAAAAGTAGAATGAAAATCACTGGTTATTATATCTATATAAAAAAGGCGCTGGTCGCTTTGTGTTGTGTTGACCGCCTGTGGAGAAACGCAATGGGAAAAAAAAGAAGTTAAAAATGTAAAATTCATCGCAAATAAAATATAAAATACGTTTTTCTTTTCTTTTTAATACTCAAGTGTTTTTCTTTTTATCAGGCTGACGGCGACATCTTTACAGTGGGCTGAGGTTTCTTTATAGAGTTAAATGAGTGTTTTCGGAAAAATAAGGATAATTAAAAAAATCCCTGAAAGAAGAAAATAGATAAAAATAAATAAATAAACTCATTTAATAGGGATTTAAAAAATATTGTCACCAGCGGGATCGTTCGGGCATTTTCGATAGAATTGTCGTCATGTGTTGAACATTCTATCATGGCGTCTCTTTTTCTGTCCCTCTTTTTTTTTTTTTTATCTTGGATTATTTTCCTACACTTAGTCGATCATCCTCTCTTTCCACTCCACCTCGAATACACACATAAACATGTATGCACATGCATGCATATACGTACGTATGTATGTATATGCATAATTGTTTGAAAAATTCGTTTTGTGTTTGTCGTCACATAGCATTGCAAATGTTTTATCGTTAACAAACCACATTAAAAATCGTTTTCGATTGTATTGTAACAAGTTATATCGGACGTAATTTCTACATTGTCAAATTGCTCGAACTCCCGGTAGTACCCCACTTACACGTACAACATACACTGTATAATATATATATATATATATATATATATATATATATATATATATATATATATAGAGAGAGAGAGAGAGAGAGAGAGTGTTTTAATAGGCCGGATAATAAAATTTGAGCAATAAAAAAAGCCAGCAAAATGATAGCAATATTGGCAATAAGATTGATAATGCTTATTTTATATTAGCCTTTTGATAAATTAAAGCACGAAGTTAAGCACGAAGTTTTCGTTTAAATTATATATATATATATATATATATATATATATATATATATATATATATGTATATATATTATGTGTGTGTAAAGATTTCAGACACAGTATATCTATAAAAGGACAATATGAAAAAAACAACAACACAACAACAACAAAAAAAAAAAAAAAAAAATTATCTTAGCCGAAACGTTTTTTGTCTACTGAGGTACTTTATCAAGTTGGTTAAGATAAGTTTTCCTTTTATTTTTTCATATCTATCTATCTATCTATCTATCTATCTATCTATCTATCTATCTATCTATCTATCTATCTATTAAATACCAATATATATATATATATATATATATATATATATATATATATATATATATTATAAAACGTAGTTTAAAAATATGGTATATTTAAAAATGCACAATATTTGGGACAGAGCCTATGCACATACAAGCAGTGTGGATGCATAGATCAATACCAAATAGAACAGCGAAACAGATTATCATAAATCTGTTTTTATTCTGTTTCTACCCTCCCTCATATATATATATATATATATATATATATATATATATATAAATATAAATTTTTTTCTCATGCTCAACGCAATATTCATGAGTCAAGGTTGACCGTTACATAATCTATGTACATTTATATACATTTATTTATTATTTGTATGAATTTATTTACATAAATTATGTAACGGTCACTCTTAACACAGGAAAAATGTATATTTATTATTAATGCATAATTTATAGCTCCGTTATTTTACATTGAGTACTATTTGATTAATACCAGCACTCAATGTACCATATTGCATAATTATATATATATATATATATATGTATAATTATTTATTTAATAATATGATTCCAACGCTACATAAGAGTTCTCATGTTTCAAAACAAGAGCCGAAAACTTCAATATTATAATATAATATACTAAAGAACTTTGGATTATTTACCTAACAAGTTCTTTCCTATTTTCTATATATTTTTACACACACACACACACACACACACACACACACACACACATATATATATATATATATATATATATAACGTATATTTCAACATGAGCATGAAATTTGGAGTTATACTGACGAGGTAGGTTATTATATAAATTGAATTTGTAAGTCTGATGAATTGGATCGTGATTATGATTCTAATGTAATAAATTATAACCATGGAATATTAGTGTTTGTCCCTTTTATATTATATTATATTATATTATATATATATATATATATATATATATATATATATATATATATATATATATTACTATGTATGGAGAAATAATATTCCATTAGTGAAAAACAAGTTACACCTCGACAGCTTCTTCTTACGAACCACGAGTTAGCGGAACAGACTCCCGAGAAGATACTCCCCACCGTCGTTTAACCTCTTCAAGCAAAGGTTAACCGCTATCTTTTCTACATATTCTCATGAATTGCACTTCTGACCTTTTACTCTTGACGATTCCTCAAAGTTTTGTGTTCTTTTTTATGGATTTACATTTGCTATAATGCGTTTGTTTCGAAACCAATAAAAAATGATTAAAAACCTCACCCTCTTTCATTGTTACATTAAATGAATCTTAAAGAATCTAAGAGTTGTCTACCTAAAACTACAACCGGTGTAACCTAAATTCTGTCACTCTCACAAAAAATATCAGTAATCAATATCCGAACACTATCAGATATAAAAGTCCACTAGTCGCACAAATCCATACACTCACACACATTATCAAATAAATCCCGCACAGACTGAGGAAGTCCTAAAGGACGAAATGCGTCAAACACACACACACACACACACACACACACACACACACACATATATATATATATATATATATATATATATATATATATATATATATATATATATATCGTTAAAGACGACAAAGAAAATCTAATTAAATTTTATTTGATTTTCCAGCGTTCTTAATTTTTTCCCTTTTGGTGGGAGTAAGGAAGTACAACGTACAAAAATTGTCACCAATTTTATTTTTTAGCCATTTTCAAGCGGGTTTGTTTTAGATGTTGTTCATTTCTCTTCAACAAAGTCTCAGAATAAACGCTCCTACCGACATTCAAATCAGCAAAAAAATAAAATGCATCAAAACACCAAAAACAAAGCCACCTTAAAAAATGAGTAAAGAAGTGGCAGAAAGCGCTTGGAACAATGAACAATATAGATAATTTTTGTACTCCCATATTTAACAAAAAATGTTTAAAAGATAAGTTGTTCTCGAAAAATTCAATAATATATATATATATATATATATATATATATATATATATATATATATATATATATATATAAATTTCAAAAGGATAGAATCCAGGTAGAGCACAATGTCCAGGACATGGCAAGAATATAATATAATATAAAAGTCTCAAACACTAATATTCCATGGTTATAATTTATTACATTGGAATCATCACGATCCAATTCATCAGAGATACAAATTCAGAGATTGTATTTGTAGGTCTGATGAATTGATCGTGATTATGATTCCAATGTAATAACTTATAACCATGGAATATTAGTGTTTGATACTTTTATATATATATATATATATATATATATATATATATATATATATATATATATATATGTGTGTGTGTGTGTGTGTGTTTCCCCTTTTCTATTTTATATACTCTTGTGGAACTATTTATTCACATCCCCCTCGTTCGATTTTAATTTATATAATTAGAATTTGTCATTTATTCGAGTTCCACCTTTCCCTCCTCATTCACTTTATTGTCTTTGTGTTCATTTATATCAAATTTTCCCAACGAATATCTTTGACAAAGCGTTGGCCGAAAGGTGCCTTAGATATGACGTCCATTTTATTAAATATATATATATATATATATATATATATATATATATATATATATATATATATATATATATATTGTATTATTATGTATGGAGAAAGAATATTCGATTAGTAAGAAGCAAGTTACACCTGGACAACTTCTTCCTCTGAATCACGAGTTAGAGGAACCGACTTCCAAGAAGATACTCCCCACCGTTACAAACTTAATCTCTTCAAGCAAAGTTAACCGCTATCTTTTCTACATATTCTCATGAATTACACTTCTTACCTCTTACTCTTACCGTTCATAGAATAACCTCCTACAATAACCCACTATCTGGTGTGGCTCTTGGGCCTTTTATAAGGTAACTATTATAAAAAAAATATGAATGTATGAATGTGTGCGTTTCTGTGTGTGTGTTGAAGCACTATTTCTCGTACGATCACCAAAGCTAAGCAACGTCGAGCCCTCTCAGTATCTAGATGGGTGACCGCTTGGTAATACCAGGGGCTCTGAGTTTGGATTTGTGAATGTTGTAATGGGTAACGGCTCGAAATTGGGGAGCCGAGCTCCAATTCCAATCGGGTTCATTATATTCACTTACGTGGAAATACCCTTGAGAATTTGCAAGAATCCCCCCCCCTCCCAAAAAAAAATCTAGTTTTAAATATCCTGCAAATAGTTGATAACACGTGTAGCAACAACGACAACAATCCTGTTGGGAAAAAAAAATTCAAAAGATGGAGAAGATATGTAAAATACTGGACAACTTGAAAGACGAACGATGTGATTTCACATTCCATGTACATTTAGGCTACATCACCTCCATAAGCGCTTGTACTTGTAAAATCTGCTTCGGCTTGGGGAGATTGTATTTGTACGTTCGTATTTTGCAGGTACGATTTTCGCAAACGAATACATAATTGTATACATGCGTACGCCATGTGTATGCAGGGTGGTGCATACTACACTCTCCCCCCAACCCCGAATCCCTCGACCGAGTAGGCTAACTGGGACCTCGGGAAATGCGACCCTAGCTATGTTATCAATATTTCCTTTTTTTTCCCTACCTACATTTATATAGGATGCAAATTAAAGCAAGAGTGAATATTAAAAGATGAAAAAATTTAGCGTATTTTGACGGGATTCTGTGATTTTTTTTATGTCCAAATCTGTGAAATTGTTTTGCTCATGCTAAGCCTCGAAAAAAAAAACACGATATAAAATTCATTATTTTTATCCATAATGTTGAATGGGGTTAAATTATTTAACATTTTAACAAAAAAAATCTTAAGTTGATATTAAAACTTACCGTAAAACATTTCTTTAATGATCTAATATGAAATGTCTCTAATTTGTATTGAGATACATTGTATTTATTTTCCATTTTTCTAGTTGAGTCGTTTCTCTTTTTTACATATTTAATAAAAAAAATAATCGATTTCACCCCAAGCAAGGATGTAAGGCCACTAAGACTGTGTGCGTGTGTGTTTGTGTGTATGTGAGTATGTGTTATATATATATATATATATATATATATATATATATATATATATATATATATAAAATTGATTTAAAATATGGTTTTTTCGCTACACTGTTCTAACCATGTTTCAAAAATGGAAGCTGAAAGCTCCGAATTTAATTTTGTAATTAAATTAAAGACATTAGTTCCATTTCATCCTCAAGGGAATTTTGGAGTAACTTTTAAAATTACTGGGTTTTAAAGACACAGCTAAAATCATAATTCACGTTTCCAACGTTACAGATAAATCTACTTCCACTAGACAAGGGGTGTCTGCGTGTTCATTATGTCTGTATTTTGATGTATCAGTTATTAGTTACGTTTTGGTAGGGGTAGGGATGTATTCTTCAATGAAATCTGACATCCGTTAAATGCATGTCGTCTGGATTTTTAAAAAATTTTATTGTTAACGGCAAAAATTATTACGGCATTTTTTTCTATTTGTATATTTAAAGATTTTTGGGGGGTGTTTAGGTTAGAATACGTTTTATTTAACTACACTTTGAAAAATATTTTCACTTTTAATTTTTAATATACTATATTTCTTTTAAGAACAAGTAAATGTATTAGAATCCCTTAGAGTATGTAGAATTATTTTCATATGAAGTATAAGTATGTATATTATTAAGTAACAATTTTTTTTTAATTATATTTAAATATTATTTAAGTAAAATTTATGATAATGACGGCAAAAATAGCTAATTAATTTCACTGATTTTGTATATGTATATATATTAAGAAATGGACAAGGTCCTACAATTTATTTATTAAAGACATTTTTTATGTTTAACGTTGTTATTTATAGATACAAGTATTTAAGCAAATGCTCTGTTTATGATAAACAGTATTAAATAACATTTACCGGCCTGAATGTCCGAGAAATTTTCATAGAAAATATTCGTTCTTTGACAGGATTCGAACATGCATCGTATACGGAACCGTCATTTACGCTGACGTGCCTTACCTCTGGGCCACAAAGAACCTTTTCGGTAGACAAGGTCGAATTTACTGCTTATAAACTTCATATATATATATACTGGATGTAACAGCAAAATTGATCAAATCGTGTAACAGCAAAATTGTTCAATTGTAAAATTAAGATTTGAAAGCTGGTATTTTAGAAATAATTAAAACATCTTACTGGGTGCGGAAGAATTAGGAAAAGAAACATTACTAATGAGCGAGAAGAGAAATGAGTAATCAGTAGATAGAGATTGACACTAGACAGCGATTGACGTTGCATTTAAATTTTTGAAGATGATCCATTATTGTATATAATTAGGTTACAATAAAATTTGTATTTTATATGAATACTACCTTATAAAAATTGTGGTCTAGTAGATTCGTGGGTGGGGACGTATGATAGTGGGTATGTATTTTCGGGCCTCTGTTTTTGTTTTTTTTGTTTTTTTGAAAAAATCTTCTATATTGATGTACGAATTTAATAATGAACGCTAATACGCAAACAAATTTCTATTCAATAAATTGAAATTACCTTGTCATGTGCGAAAAATGTATATTTTGCCCACAGGGATTCAGAGAAGCGAAGATGAGTTTAAAACAAAAGACAGGAACAAAGAAATGAAAAAAGGAGATGGAATCACGAAAAAATCTTTCACTTAACATTACTAGCTGACATCATTACACACGTCAGCCGCCGCCATGTTTCTCGCTGTTGTTATTTCTACTTTTTCACCTTTCTTCCGAAACCATATACAATCGTAGCAAACTACAAGCTACAGTAATAGCAAGATTAACAACGACAACATTTGCACTACAGAGTAGGCGCTGAAGACATCTCGGTATACCACAAAGGAGGAAAGAAACAAAACAAAAAAGTATTTATTCAGATTTTCGAAAATCCGTTAATATCCGAGTACTTCACATAACCCTAATATTATCTTCTTCTGTGCGCCATCACTTCAGAAGATGAGCGATCATAGTTCTCCATAACTTCCTATCTTTTGTAGCTGTCGTGTGTCTTTACCTATAACTACAGAATGAACTCTTCCTAACAATATGTATACTACGCCTCTCAAAAGAGAGGGTCGAATCGACTCGAGCCCTTTCGGCTTGACGGTCGAACTCTCTACCTCTGAGCAGAGAGGAACCCAGACGAGGCTCCGCCGAAGGGCAGAGTCTCGTTCGGGGAGGTTGACTAACCCGATCCCGTTTATATGGGTTCTACGGGTATTTTTTGGCCGAGCCCACGGGCTCGGGAAACCCACGTTAAACTCGGCCTTGTGCCACATGCAACCCTCGTGGAAGGGTGGCTAGATAGCGAAGTCGAGCCGATAGTAGTTCACTCCAAACCAGACTGACAGTCATACTAACACCTTCCACATCTTGTATTATTATTTCGTGTAATATACCTTCGTTATTTCTACTCTTGTGTTCGTGTTGTTCTTCTTTGGTCCTAACCTGGACCATAACAGTAGCATTTAAAATATTTGTGTTCTTATTATCGTAACTAAACCTTGTTTTGCCATCCATTTACAAAATCACAGTAGGTAGGTTACTCACTGTTTTCCTTTGCCCCTCTTGACTTCAATATGTCATGTGAGTCGCAAATTCTCCAAACCATCTTTCCTCATTATGTGGCACTTTCTGATTCTAAGTATAAGTGTTCTTTTTGCTTGAATTCTCTTTTGAAGATAGTCAAGAACCAAGACCCTTTTTCATCAGTTTTCATAAACGTATGGTATTGATTTCCCGTAGTAACTGCCTCAGTAAGTTGTCATAGTAATCTGCATTGATAGATGTGTCACTTTTGAAGATAGTACATAAACACAGTCCCTTCTTTGGGGCAGGTGAGGAGGGGTGTTTTCAATGCATGGATGTACCCAACACATTCTTGGCTAGGAAAGTTTAAAAGAAATACACACACACACACACACACACATATATATATATATATATATATATATATATATAAATTTCTCCGATTTAACCAGTAGAGAAGACATTATTTATGAATAAAAAATACTATAGGAAAACTAGAAATTGCTGACGCGTTTCATCAATGTGGACTTTATCAAAGCAAAATATTTTGCTTTGATAAAGTCCACATTGGACGAAACGCGTCAATTACCAATTATTCAGTATATATATAAATATATATATATATATATATATATATATATATATATATATATATATATATATATATATATATATATATATATATATATATATACCAGGTGTAACATCAAAATTGTCCAAATCGTAACAGCAAAATTGTTCAATTCTTATATTAAAATTTGAACCCTGGTATTTTAGAATATTATTATTATTAATAATATTTCCTCATTATGTGGCACTTTCTGATTCTAAGTATAAGTGTTCTTTTTGCCTGAATTCTCATTTGAAGATAGTCAAGAACCAAGACCCCTTTTCATCAGTTTTCATAAACGTTTGGTCTTGATGGCCTTTCGAAACTGTCTCAGAAAGTTGTCATAGTTGATGGTGTGACCATTTTGAAGATAGTCAATAGACACATTGCCTTTTGCATCCCCCATTAATATTAACTATGAAATTAATCAAAAAATCTAAATAAATTTAAATAGAAAATATATGTAATTATTTATAAATGTATGTGTATATAATTTATGTATGAATATGTATAGGTATGTGTGTATATCGCTACATGTGTGTCTATGTGTGTAATTGCGCATGTAAATAAACGTATGTATATATGGGATTTGCATGAATATGTATGTGATATATATAACTAGAAAGCAAAATCTTTAATATTACCCTCAAATATTACTCCTTTTTAATTCGAAACCTAAACTTTAAGCAAGAAAGATTACCCATATAAAAATAATTACAAATTACATTCATAAATTAGATTCAAACTGATAAAGATGTTACCGTAACTGTTTATTACAATATTAAAAAAAGTACTATTGGTCGGGTAAACAAACTGTTGTAATTTAAATTTATTAATATGTTCTCTATAAATGTGTTAATAAATATAGTATTTAACTTATATTAAATCCCTAAAGTATTTGTCAAAAAATTAAATCTTTAAACTGATAGCAAGCATCATATTAATTTCTTCGTTTTTTTAGACATCCAAATTACTATCAAGCATTAAAATCTATTCTTTACATAAATTGCTAAAACACAATTACAGCCTTTTTCTCTTTACTTCCCTCTCCCTCTTCTTTCTTTTTCCTTTTTCTTTTCTCTCTTCTCCCTACCCATTTCAATATATCACTTCCGTTAAGTTAACCGTCTAAATAGGTCAAGGTCTGGTCACTCCTCCTCCCCCAATACAAAGTATGATTGAGAAAGATATGAAATTAATCCCTCCCTAAACTCTACCATGTCTCTTTAACTACTCCTTTTACACTCTCTGTTAAATTACAAAAACTTACACTACCCATCAATTTTAATTTCATTTTTCGTTTCATTTCATATTTTGAAGTACTATCTGATCATCCGACGTCCTTTAAAATGGCTCTGGTCAAATAAATTATTATAATGGTACCTTAAAGTGCTATGTTTTTATTTAATATTTATATATATATATATATATATATATA